>PVJD01004736.1:0-130029 GCA_004026545.1 Mormoops blainvillei | reverse complement strand
TAACAAAAAAGATAGATACTACAACAATGATGCCATGAATTAATTTAAACAAGACATTAGAAAATTTTGACAAAGCCTGTAACTAAAATAACATTTGTGCCTAGAAGATAGTCAAAGTTATTACAAATAAATAAGAAAAAACAAATATTCAAATAAGAAATGGGCAAAGGATATGATCCTGCAATGCACAGCAGAAGTAACTGGATAACTTTACCTGGAAAATAACCTAAGACCTCAAATATACACTATTTAAAATAATAGTGACAATAAAATAATGACATTAATCATAAAAGTTGATATTCTTTCAATCCTTTTTATGCCCCACTGTTAGGCATTTTAAATGTATGCAAATTATATTACCATGCATAATACAATTTTAAGACTTTCAGTATAAGTAATTTCTATATACTACAGCATCTTTGTGTTGTAGGTACTAGTCTGATACCCTCAGAGGCAAACAGTCTTAAGAAAAAACCTACCTCAATAATATGAATTTTTCTTGTGTATGTAAGTATATGACTACACACAAACCATTTTATGATGGCTTTGAGATAAGTAAAATGTTAAAAATGGGAATGAGAAATATATTCAACAAATTGTTATTGTCATTTCCTCAGGAAAAAGGAAAGGACTGGAGCTAGGGATATGAAGGATGTTATTAAAAGATCAACAAGACAAACAAGCGAGCAACACAGAACCAGAGATGTAGAAATAAAGAACAAACTGACAGTGACCAGAAAGGAGGGGGGAGGAGGATAACTAATGAGGATAAGAAGGGGAAGGGTCGAGTCAAGGAATATGTATAAAGGACCCATGGACAAAGACAATGGAGGGAGGAGGATTGGAAGTGGAAGGTGGAGGTATAGGGCAGAAGAGAGTAATAGGAGAAAATGGGCCAACTGTAATTGAACAACAATAAAAAGAAAAGATGAGAAAATCTAAGATCATATCGCTTTATTTTTGTTAAGTGTAAAATCTAAAGTCCTTATTAAGACATAAAGTCTCACATAATCTGATCTACCTATTGTCCCTCTATCTTTCTCTACCATGTCTCTCTAGTGGCCAACTTTGCTCTAGACATAACTATGCTCCTCCCTGGTCTCAGAACATTGCTACCTCTGGGTTCTTTCTTCTGCTTTTCGTTCTGCCTCTAAGATTCTTCCCTAATTACATGGTTCATTCTCTCACCCCATGAGACAACTGCCTCTCACTCATCCTATTTTAAAAAGCAAACCACTTCCACCGTGGCACTCTCCATTCTTCTTTTCAATTTCTTCCAGAATCCTATATAATTTATGTGCTTATTACACTTATTGCTTATTTTCTGTCTCCATCACTAGAAATCAGTTCTAAGAGGGAAGAGATTTTTGTCTATCATTCACCAGTGTAACCTAGACCCTAGAAAACGTTCATCAACTATAGACCTTAGCAATTACTTCTCAAAGATAAATATGTATGTGTGCACATATACCACATTTTGGCATATATAACATTCTCTCATGTATAATGTGCACCAGTGTTTTTGTGCCCATTATACATGGGATTATTATACCCATGCTATGTTATCATTGTACGCATATATAATGCATATCTTATTTTTCCCTCAAAAATTTGGGCAAAAATGTGAGCATTATACATGGCAAAATACACACATATATATGTATATGTGTGTGTGTGTATATATGTACATATATATACATATTATGAAGTCTATCCAGAAAAAGTCAAACCACTGTTAATATAATGATAACAATTTGTGCAATATCTGTGTAACCTGGCAGCCAAGGAGAGTGGACTGGAATACGTATATGTGAACAATGACAACTTCACTGTACTAGTCAGTGGAGGCAGTAAATACCATTGAGTGAGCATGTGCATTGTGTGACCGTCACATTCAAAATGACTGAGGGAGTAGAGCAATGAATCTGTATCATACTTTGCATTAAGTTTGAACATTCCTCCATGGGAACTTTTCAGAAGGCCACAGCAATAGCAGCTGGTGATTGGCAGCCTCATCACAACACTGTGTCTGCTCATGTATCATGTCTTGTGCAGAGTTTTTTGGCAAAACATGAAATCACCCAGGTGACCCAGCCCCCTCACAGTCCAGATTTGGCATCCTGAAACTTCTGGGTTTTCCCAAAATGAAACACCTTTGAAAGGGAAGAGATTTCAGACTGTTAATGAGATTCAGGGAAATAGGATGAGGCAGCTGATGGAGATTGGGCGAACTGCGTGAGGTCCCAAAGTGCCTGCTTTGAAGGGGACGAGGCATCATTGTCCTACATACAATGTTTCTTCTTCAGTAAATGTCTCTATTTTTCATATTACATGGATGGATACCTTCTGGACAGCTATATATATATATATATATATATATATATATATATATATATATATATATATATATAAAAATTTATATTTATGTTATATGTAATATTTTACTTAAACCTTTCTGTGTCATAGAAAAATATGATATAGAATTCACAATTGTAGGATTTCTGGCCAAGATAAAAGTATAGGTAAACAGGGTTCACCTCCTCACACAATCACATCAAAATCACAATTAAAATATAGAAACACCATCACTCAGAATCATCAGCAATCAAGTTGAGGGAAGTATGACTACTGCTGAATTAATGAAACACATCCATCCAGACTGGTAGGAGGGGTGGAGACATGGAACGGGCTTATCCCACATCCATGTGTGGTGGATAAAAATTTGGAGGGATTTTGGGGAATGAGGAGTCCAGACCCCGCACCAGGGCCCCCGGCCCAAGGTTCCAGTGGCAGGAAGATAAGTCCTCATAAATTCCAGTTTCAAAAACCAGTGGGGATTGAGTTGGTGGAAGAAACTTCTGGGATCCCAAGCAGTGCCCCTTAAAGAACCCACACACAGACTGACTCAGACTCACTCCCCCTGAGCTCCTGCACTGGGATAGCAACTTGGAAGTTCCCAGTGGCATATGGGGAAGAACTGAAGTAACTGCCATCAAGACAAGAGCTGGGGGATAGCTTTCTCCCAGAAAGAAAGTCAAGCAGAGGCCACTGTCTCTTTTCTGATCCCTCCGGAAACAGAGCCACAGAGCAGGCAGGCTGGTGCCATATTCGAGGCTTTGTTAATCTGGCTAACACTGTTTGTCCTGCCCTGAAGATCCCCTGAGACTTCATCCCACTCAGCTTATAGGCCCAGCCGAACTGTTAACCATGACTATTCCATGTGAATGGCTGTTATTGGCTCATGTTTCATAACTTCCTATATCTTATTAAGGTATAAGTGAGTCCCCAGCCTACATACCTCATGCTAAGTGGTCCCAGGCCAGGTACTAGCAGCAACCAGCCTAGATTCACAGTTTGGCTTCACTTGGGTATCTCGAAGCCCAGCACAAGTAGCACCCATCTCTACTCATGGAGGGTGGCCCCAGGCAGAAAACAGGTGGGGGCTGACATTGACCTGCACTACCAGGGAAATCCCATTGCCTGTGCACCCAGTGGACAGATACAGACCACATCAGAGCACCACCACCCTGCTCCCACACAACCGATCCTCTATGGAGGGTGGGGGTTGGTGGCCAGTGGTCACAGCCAGTCCTCGCAGTTGACTGACCTGGGTAAAACCCTTCCATTGGTCTGACAACAGCAATCAAGGTTCAACTACAACAGGAGGTTATACTCAGCTTATATGAAGGACACAACTTGAGTATCCAGCTTTGGTGATAAGGGAGTCTGTGCCACTAGACCCTACAGAATACCTGCTACATTAGGTCACACTATCAAGTCAGGGAGTCATAGCAGCTCTACCTAATAATACTTAGAAATAAATATAGAGAGGCTGCCAAAACTAGGAGACAAAGAAATAAAGCCCAGATGAAAGAACAGATCAAAACTCCAGAAAAAAAGAGCTAGACAAAATGGAGATAAGCAATCTGTCAGATGCAGAATTCAAAACACTGATTGTAAGGATGCTCAATCAATTTAGTGAGGACCTCAGCAGCATAAAAAATATCCAGTCAGAAACGAAGGATACAGTAACTGAAATAAAAAAAAAAATTTACAGGGAAACAACAATAGAGTAGATGAAACCAAGAATCAAATCAATGATTTGGAACATAAGGAAGCAAAAAACAACCAATCAGATCAACAAGAAAAAAAAGAATCCAAAAAAATGAGGATAGTCTAAGCAGCCTCTGGGACAATTTCAAGCATTCTGATATTCACATCATAGGGATGCCAGAATGAGAAGAGAAAGAAGAAGGCACAGGAAATCTATTTGAAAAAATAATGAAAGAAAACGTTCTTAATTTGGTGAAGGAAATAGACATGCAAGTCCAGGAAGCACAAAGAGTCCCAAGCAAGATGGATGTAAAGAGGTATACTCCAAGACATATCATAATTTAATGCCAAAGGTTAAAGATGAAGAGAGAATCTTAAATGTAACAAGAGAAAAGTAATTAGTTACCTACAGGGGAGTTCGCAAAAGACTGTCAGCTGATTTCTCAAAAGAAACTTTGCAAGCTAGAAAAGATTAGCAAGAAATATTCAAAGTCATGAAAAGCAGGAACCTACAGCCAAAACTGCTCTACCCAGCAAAGATATCATTTAGAATTGAAGGGCAGATAAAGAGCTTTCTAAACAAGAAAAAACTAAAGCTCATCATTACCAAACCATTATTATGTGAAATGTTAAAGGGACTTACTTAAAAAAGATAAGATCAAAACTATGAACAATAAAATGGCAATACATACATATCTATAAACAATTGAATCTAAAAAACAAACTAAGGAAACAAGGAAAGCAGAGGCAGAATCATAGACGTGGAGAGTGTTTTGTTGATTGCCAGATGGGAGGAGGTGATGGGGAATGGATGAAGAGGGGAGGAGATTAAGAAGTAAAAATAAGTAGTTACAGAATAGCTTTAGGGATGTAAAGTACAGTATAGGAAATAGAGTAGCCAGTAATCTCTTACACATGACCCATGGACATGAACAATGGGGAGGATATTGCCTGAGGGAGTGGGTGGTGCTGGGTGGAGGGGCACATAGGGGAGAAATTGGGACAACTGTAATAATACAATCAATAAAATATAATTAAAAAAACAAAAATAAAGAATTCACAATTGTTAAATCTAGGCAGTCTGTGTACATGATTATTTTTCTTTCTGTTTTCTAATTTTCAAAAATGTTAGTAAAATTATTTAACATATAACACATTTGAAGACTATAAATTTTGTAAAATGGGATTGATTTTCTATTGTTGGCACTTAAATGACATGGTATAAGAAATAAAAACCTAAAATTATTTTTAATGAAAAATTAAATACTCAACCAGTTGCTTTGCTAACATGAAAGTACAGCTAGTTTTCTCTTTATTGAATTTATATATTATTTATGCTACACATTCTATTAATTATGGATTTTAAATGTATGAAGAGTAGGAAAATATACAAATTTCATCAGAAAGTTATTTGGGTTTTAAACCTGGGCATTTTCCATCAATTTGATGACTTAAAGAATCTTATACAATTAAAGTTGAAGAAAATGTAGATTTTTAAATTCATCCATTCAAATAATTTTTTGATGAATAGATCGAAGAGAACTATTTTTCTCTAACGTAAAGATTTAAGGAAGGACCTCTATAATATATATTGCATAGAATTCTTACCAAACAAAGCACAAAGGGGGTACAGAGGAGGAGGGTTTAACTTCAAAGTCTTCTAAGTCAAACCAGTTCCCAGCAAGGTAACTTTTCTGAAAATTATATTATTTCCCAATTTACTTGAGTGAACAGAGCTGGAGATATGAACTCTTCCTTGTGAGGTTCACTGTATGGATATATAATTTTAAAAGTATGAGCCACATTACAGCCACATCAGCAGGAAGTTTACTGGCCTGGCTACATCCAGGGCATTTATGAAAAACTAAGTGAGAAAATCTGGGCCCACGATGGGTAAATTGGGAAAACAAGTTGAAAAATATAAAGTCAAACAACCAATAAACCAGATGGCTCAGAGGGGAATTTAATTGTTATACGTAAAATTTAATATGAAACAGGCACCATCAAGGAAAGTTACTCTTTAAAACTCATAATGTAGCAGGCAAACCTTGGTGACTAGGAATCACAGTGTGTTCTTGTATTTTAGATGGAAAAAGCCCATTGTTCAGCAGTTTGCCCAATAATTGAACAAGTAAACTGAAAGAAATAAGGCCATGCATAAACACCAATATAAAAAAATTTTTGAGAAATAAAGTTTAGAAAGAAAAACTACTATATCATCCGGTGTTTAACACCTAGATTTCCTATTACTATACCTATGTGCAATTTCAATTCACTGTCAGGACAGGTTAAGGATTAAGAAATTATGATAAAAGAGAATATGAAGTGATAGTCATATAGCCAGTGGCAACTTTATTTTTTCTTCTTAGTATATTGTTTATTAAAATGTGAAAATGAAGAAATTAATGGAGCTGTGAGATTCAACTGTGTGAATGCATAGATCTCGAGGTAGTTGATCCCATGCCATGTACATGTAGCAGTGCAGTGGGAAAATGCAAAACCTTACTTTTAAAGAAACATGTTTATGGGTTTTGTCATACCAGAAATATTTGGAGAGGAGCAACAAACAAGGTTCATTTACATGTTTAGTCACAAATCTCCATGTGAAAGCTCTGGTCTTTGTGATTTGGGGCCAATATTGTGTGAGTCACAAGAAGTCCTTCTTTTAGACTGTTGCAGTTCTATACAGCATGAAAAATAAAGTACCCTCCTTTGCATCTAGCTTTCCTAGGTTTCTATCCAAAGGCAGTGAATCATAATGTAAGGAGAAAAGGTCAGTCCCTCGGGAGGTATGTCACTTGAATATAAGGCCTCCTATCCTCCATGTACCCTAAACTTCTTGTGTGTGTGTGTGTGTGTGTGAGCACACATGTATTAGCTGGTGGAGCCAAAATTTCATTTCTATTGAAGAAAAAAATGATGATTCGCCTACCATAAATAAACAATATATTGGGCTGAAAATTAGATGACCTTAAGGGAATGCCCAGATCATCTTTTCCCTCCTCTGTTTCTCTTCCAACAATTTTCTTTTCAAACGCTCTCACCGAAGTTATCCCAAGATTATAGAGCAACTTAACACAAACTTTCAAGACAGTTGTGTTAAGCAAGGTGTTACTCTGCTAAGCTACAAGTCAATCCATTTTCTATATGTGAATCTAATTGAACTACATCTAACTTTGGTCTCCACATTTATTCACAACAAATTTCCTATCTTTTTCTTTGGTCTTTCCACAAATATTTACTAATTACCTACTAGATGCTATACACTTTTCTCATCTTCATAGAGCTTAGTAACCAAACTGCTTCATTCATTTCCAAAGTATTTTGAAAAGATGTGTGAAGGATATAGACACACAAGCACAATTCTCAAAATTTGTGTTATCTAAAAGCTATTTATTTGTGTGTATTCTTTTTTGTGTTTTGAATTCTTCGTGAATTTACAGAAATCATGAAAGTGGGAGTAAATCTTTTTTTTGTCAATACAAAGAATTGTTTTATTCAAGCTATTAAATAACACTTAGCCAGGACACAGTCACCCAGACCCAGGTCACTTAAATGGGCGTGCCTTGTCTTTGAAGGATCTGTCTGGGCTAATTTTGGACAGAGGAGAACTTTAGCATCTACCTCAGTCTGCACTAAGCCCTGGATATAAAGCCACCACATTTATTTACTTTATCAAGTTTTTTAAAGAATTAGGGACAGCTTTCTTTAGGGGAAAGTGCAAAGGAGGAGAAATCTTGTTACTGCGACCCATCTTAAAAAATAACTTGAGATTAATTTTTCTTAGAAAGAATTGATAGACACTAAGTGTGTCATCACATTAATTCTTCCTTTCAAAGCTAACAGCGTTAGAAATTTCTGACTCTAAAAATTATTTTTAGGAATTTAAAATGTATAACTATTAAATAAAATTATGTATAACTAACACTTTTGTTTAAATAATTTAAAAATGAAAAATTACCATTTTGTCACATTGGTATATGTTGTATATGCATTATATTCACACAAACACAAATACACACAAGAAATACAATGGAGATAGTAATCTATATACCTATCCAGTGAGTTTATATTTTAATCTTTAATTTCTCCTATATAATTTTATCATTTTTACTCAATTCTTATAAATAGAAATAATTACAAAAATGTGCTGTGTATTATCCCTGATGATATGTGTGAATGTCTACAGGATATGTACTGTGCATAGCAGTGGAAATTTCATGCCACAGAGTATACACACACTGTATTCAAACTATTATTTTCTAAAAAAATTACTCTCCAGAATGGTTATACCAACTATTGTAGAGGGAATCAAGGCTGATACCAGAGATGAAATGCTAATTGCCCTGACTTATGATGTAAATGCTTCTCTTTCACCTCTGTAAACCCTTTTCGCACCAAATCTATACCACGCCTCCCAAGA
This sequence comes from Mormoops blainvillei, assembly GCA_004026545.1. Taxonomy (NCBI): domain Eukaryota; kingdom Metazoa; phylum Chordata; class Mammalia; order Chiroptera; family Mormoopidae; genus Mormoops; species Mormoops blainvillei. The sequence goes on along the minus strand of PVJD01004736.1, from coordinate 121,553 downwards.
CCCTTACCCTACTTAACCCAGCATAAAGGGAATGCGGGGCTATTGTTCTGGGCTCAGAATTTGGAGTTTGTCTCCTCTGGGGCCGTGCACGTAAGTAAAGATCGTGCTCCTAACCCCTCAGTGTCTGGTCGTTTCATTTTTCCGTAACACTATAATTCCAATAGTGTTTAAAAGTTTCTCTTTTTTTACTTTCTTTAGTCATTCTAATGTTCTTTTCTGTAAATTACCTGTTCTTATATGTCTCCCATGGGCCTGTTGCTTTTTTTCCCACTCATATTTTCTCTATCACGACAGTCTCCCACTTCAGAAGATCAGCTTATTGCAAACTTACCCAATATCCCAGTATTTCCCAACCAAGCCCCAAATTTAGCACAATGATAGGTCATGTTAGCATAGACTACATAAAATATACAGGAAATGAAAACAAAGCAACTTCCTAACCTGCTATTACAATTAGGAGAGCCTTTTCATACCATCACTGTATAAGTACCATAAAGTTTATATTTCTGGATCAAACTTCTTTTATGGTTGAGTTCAGAGTGAAGCAAAATACTAACCAGAGACTCCATCTTATATGTGAAGTTATTCTCCGTACTCCAAATTTAAAAAAATGTATGTCACTCTGACCCTCCTATCACATAGTTTTGTGCAGACAAATTAGAGAAAAAGGATCTAGAAAACTCAGCATAATAAATAATAATCATCCAAGGAGTACAAACTTGGAGAAGTAAAATATTCCTAAGTTAATTGCAATAAAGAACACAAATAATTGCAACCATAAATTATGTTGATGAAGACTCAATAATTAAAATCTGAAATATGAGCCATTGCTATAGGCTTTTTTTAAAAAATACCCCAAGAGGTGTTAAATGCTTTGGTTTTAGGGAAGGACATCCTAGAGCAGACATGAGGTAAGGCCAGTGTTGGGCACAACAGCAAAGCGTACTACAACCAGGAGTTAAAGAAGAAATAGACCAAATTTCCCACCAAAGACAATTTGTTAGACCTAAGTTCTCAAATTCCTTAAATATGTAATAATGTCAATAACTAAGAAAATATTTTTAAGGTGATCAATAAAATAACTATTTCCAGCTGCTGTAATCTGGTTCTTAAACTTCTTACCTGTTGGGCAGTGATGAAGTGAGAATAGCTGTGACACTTCAGGTACAAATCAGTCTCTTTGGGTGGGCTCCATTTTTCATAGGTAAAAGTTCAGTCTTTCAGGGTTTTCTCCTACCCCACTTCAACTTTCCAACATGTCAGGCAGCAAAAAAGTGATGTCATGGAGGCTTCTGCTATAGAAGTTGAAACTCGTGACGATTTACCTGTTTCATGAGCCTTTGCGCTCCATGAGCTCTTCATTGGGACCACAAAAAAGATTTCAATTTTCTGATCCTCTTGCATTCTGTGTGTAGAAATCCCACATGTACCAGCTATGAAGAAACAGATATGTTACTTTTTGATCATTTACCTGAAATACATCAGCTTTTGCAAACTCATCACTATGTTAGATATGATACCAAAACAATGTGGTACTATCGAAGGATGATTTCATCCTTTCCCAGGTTCCCCCATCTTAACCTAGATATTTTTCTCATATACGACCTTTAAGATTGCCTTAAAAATTAAAATTATAAATTGGCATTAACTTTCTTCCACTAAAACTTTCTGTCCTAGAATTTCTCTCCCTTCTAACTCAGACAATTTTCCACATCCTATTTTGGCAGATGGGATTTCTTCTGCCTTATATTTTGGGTTCTCTCTACCTGACTCAGAATAAAACTGATTATTCAAGCTTGACTCTGTTACAACTGGCTCTTGATATATTAATGGGAGCTTAAGGAATTTAGAAAATCCTCTCTTAGTAATGCCTACATTTTCAGAATATTATGTCAGAAATTCTTAGTGACTTTAATGATTAATTTGTGAGTTTAATGATTACAAAACCGTGTAATGATTTTATTGCTCTAATCAGTATATCCATTTTTCCCAACTTAAGCATCTTGGCTTTGCCCCTAAGAGAATACTACAAGGGAAGATTATTTAGGATAAATAAAAAATTAATCAAATTAATACTTTCCAAACATTATCCCATTATTGGGTAGAAGAATTGGCAATAAAAAGCCCAATTCCATAATATAATATTTGTATGTTTTAGAAATATGTATATGCTTATACTGTTGAATAAACTCCATATACTTTAATTTTAATAGTTTAAGAGTATCATTTTTATAAAATTTCATTCTTTTTTATTATTATTATATTTAAGAGTTTATGGAACACTGGTCTTACAGTGTCTTAAATATATTTAACCATATAGACTACAGATTTCTGTCTTCTTTTAAAATATTAAAGACTTTTTTAAATTCAGTCTTGTATTTCCTCCTAAAGTCATTGGTTGAAGCTGAGTAGTGGCTGGCAGCCTTCCACAGCATTGTCCCCTTGGTCTATTTTCTTTCTGACCCAATAACTATTTATTTGTTAATGATTACTCCATGGTCTCTGTAGGCAAATGAGTCTGCTAAATATATCTGGACAATATACAAAAACCTCAGGCACCCATATTCGGACTGGGTAGGCTCAGAATTGTGGTCACAATCAACAATCCAGGCCCAGACTATGCAAAACCAACAAGCAGCTCACTTTGCTGTATCTTTCCTGTGCCAGACTTATTTCTGTCAACGTGTTCTGCCACCTAGAAGTTACATGGGCACTGACGTGCTGATGCTGATCTCTGGAGAACTCAATTACAAGAGTTATGCATTAAATTAAATTTAAAAAGTTGTTCTTTTACTTGACCCATGAGCTGTCCATACCTTGTGGTATTATCTTGTGGTATTATCTTCCTGTATGTTCTTTTTATTGCCTGCACAAACTAGTAAAGCCATTTGAAGTTCTCTCCTTCTTATGCCCCTGGGGAAGGGAATTGACAGAAGAAAGCAGAGTTTGCAAAAGAAACTGAGGACTGTTGACCTATTTCCTTCATTAAGATAATATCCTTTCAGCCCTTCTCTCTCTTGGCTGGCACACATGTTCATGGACACACAGCCAATGTGTTTTGGTGAATAAGTCTTCATGTTTTCTTATCTATTTTACATATTTTTATTTTAACATAACATAAACCTATAACTTGTTTAGATATGACTACCTTTGGAGATTAAAAAAGAAGATATTTTATAATGTTGAAATCTATATTGTACAAATATGCATGCTGTTTTGGGAAACCAGCTTAATGGGTTGCAAAAATGGCATGATGGTTGTTTTCTAAAATGTATTACCTAAATTACTGTTGATAATAATGTGACAAGATAATTAACACCTGCACAGCATTTTTCATTTTAAGGATGCTTTAGAAATATTAATTGTATAACCTCTTCAACACCCCACTTTAGAACTAGAAAAACTAAAGCAGAGGTTAAGTGATTTCACAAAAGCAAAAAAAAAAATACCCCACATAAAATTTGTCATCGTGCCTCTGATATCCATGCTTAACCTTAGACCAACAAGTGATCTCTCTTTTACCTTCATATTTAGAATTAGGAGACAGTTCATAGAATTAACATAATTCTCTACCACAAGCCATTATAATAGTCAATAGTCCACCTACTGAATTATATTCAAGATTCTTCCTGTAAAGGAAGAAAGCCTAATGAGAAATCAGCCAGCAAGATAATAAATTAAAATTGGAGACTTCTCTGTTTTATCGCTAGTTTTTAAGTACAAAAGAAATTCAGAATATATTTGTTTGTGGCAGATGTTACAGTGTTTTGAACACAGCGCAAGGAGAGCAATAGTTTATCAGTAGCAGGAGAGGACAAGGACATGCGTGAGGGCAGCACAGAATCTGCAGACCTCACAGGTGTGATTATCAACCAATTGGTGTGCAAGGCTGACACGATTTCTCGGGTGATGCCGTTCTGTAAGGGGGCACTGAGTAAGCAATATTAGCAATTTATTTAACTATTATCTCTTTGGTTACTATCTGAAAACAATTATTCTGTTTAATAGAGTTAGCAATACACAAATTGGCTCATATGTAGCTTTAAATGCAAAATATGAGCTAAAGTGGTAGTGTAATTTTTCCATGCTATGTAGGTATAATAGAAAAACAAACCATGGACTTTTTATATTGTGATTAATAATTATTTCCAAAAGACACCAGATAGGTCTCTGTTAAGATCTCAGCAGAAAAAAATATTTAGAACATACAGAAGAGACACTCTCATTCAGTGAATTAGGAGAATAGTCTCAATGGTCTGATGCAGAAATGATGAGATTCAAAGTAGAGTAAATGATAGAAACAATGTCAAACAATATCAAAGCTAGGAATTTTATGAATTAGCTGATGCTGGCCTGATGGAAAATGTACTATAATGTATACATAAAGCAGTTTTATATGATTAAGAACTTAAATCAATTAATGCTAATTAACACTGGGAAATACATATTTGATGTTTTGGAATTAACTATCTGGGATCTTTTGAGTTGCAATATCTGAGAGATATCAACATTTATTTAAACAGAATATGGAGACAATACTATACCCTAAATAAATATCACTGAGGAGAATAAGAGGAACATAAAAGAAAAAAATGCTCAGAGTGAGGCATGATGTGAAACTGGGAGAGTGAGGATTTCAGATAAATGCTATATCACTTGACCTCACTCTGATAGCTCTGGGAGCACAGAGATGGAAATAAAACCTAAAACTGGGGCCCACTGAAGGTGGGAAGTCTTTTAGGAGACTGCCTCGTAAAGCTGAAAATCTAAAGGGAAACCGTCAGTCTCATTATAAATGAGAAATGAACCCACCATTCAGAAGAGGATATCAGAACAATGTCCCCTATTAGAGGTAAAAATAACCTACTCTGCAAATGTATAACCAAAATTCAGGCCTCATGTGGTTTTGTATTTGAAATTCATAAAAACTTTGTGGCCTGGTAAAACTACAAATGGTCCCAAATTGATAGTGTAACCAGCAAACTAGTAAAAGCAATTATTTATCCTCTGTGGAAAAAACAATCTTAACTCACTCCTGAAGTAATGTCCTCTTAAAAATATAGGGAAATTGAGTATTCACAATCAAAATTTACAAATTAGAAATTAGGTACCATGAGTGAAAACAACCTAAAATAACTGTGATCCACATGGAGATGGCAGAAATCCCTTGAGAGAAGGTTGTACAGCCCAGCTGCAAGGGATGAGGTCAGCAGACAGCTCCTTCAGGATCCACCTCAGCTTCAGAGAGTAGCCTTGCTCAAAATCACACCCATCCTCGGGCAGCTGGCAGCTGGTGACAGAGCAAGGTGGGGGCATAAAGCCCGGTCACGGATGCTCGGGGCGATGCCAAGGGGCAGTAGTAGCTCCCCAGCTCCCTTTCAGGTTGGCCCATGTTTGTGTGGAGCCTGTGCGGCAGTTTGACTTCTCTTCCTGCTCTTCACAGGGGTTGGTCTTCGATAAGCATCTCATACCTCGAACTCCATCTCACCATCTGCTTTCAGAGAACCCAACATGTAACAACACAGACAACAGCACCTGACCCTCACAGAATGAAGATACTCAAGGTAACAGATGTTGAATATATAATAGATATAGTTAATATGTTTTGAGATCAAAGACAAACTTAAAACATCAACAAAGGGATTATCAAAAAGAAGTTTGAAAAGAACCACGGAGAGTTTTTAAAAATGAACAGGTTCAAGTTGAAACAAAAAACTCAGTGGATGGATTAAACAGTAAAATTGAGCAGAGAGATAGGGAACTAGAAAATACATTTCAACAAATTATCAAGAACACAGCCCTGAAAAAAAAAATTAATAAAATGAAAGAAAGGTTGAGACACAGAGGAGAATAAGCTATCTATCCAAGATAAATTCAAAAGATGAAAATAGAAAAATTTTTTTAAAAGATATTTAAAAGATAAGGATTAAAACATTGACCAGAATTGATTAAATAAACCAGTTCTCAGGTTCAGAAAGCCCAAAAAACATTGAAGCCTGAAAAAAACACCAACTCCACATTTATTCACAACATAGTGACACAGTATGTACAACACAAACAAAATTAAAAGATCTTTAAAGGAAAAAGGAAAAGATGGAACAGTAATTAAACTGACAATAGAATATTGGCTAATAAAAAAGAAATACCTTCCTAGAATATTAAGCCCAGTGATATTGCACTTAAAAAATGACAAAATAATTTACAAGTTTTTATTACGAATAAAAAACAGAGCATACAAAGAACAGATCCACACAAAAGAAACTTAAAAAACATATATTGTAGTTGGACTGTAAATGATTCCAAAAAAGATTGGAGAACAAATAGTGAGAGAAGCTATTGGTAAATATTTAAATAAAACAAAACAAAGGTCATCAAGGAACATGTATAAAGGACATATGGACAAAACCAAAGGGGGTAGGTTCGAGGATGGGAGGGGGATGGGTGGGCAGGGGGAATGGTGGGGGTAAAATGGAGACAACTGTATTTAAACAACAATTAAAAAAAATTTAAAAATAAAAGAATAACCACCTAAATCTAAAGAATTGTTATCGCTAAAAAACATAACAACAATATTATCTAAAGCAATGTTGAATAACATGTCTTAGAGGAATTTAATTAGATTTTTAAAATTTGTTTTTATGTTGTTAGAAAATAAAGCTTTTTTAAATAAATCTAGACTTGATTCTTAAAATTTGCATGTTAAAATAGCTAGAGTAAAAATCAAGAGATTATCAACAGATGATTAATTTCTAAGAAGCTAAAAATTAAACAATATATCTAAATAAACAAATATAAAGTAGAATATTTTTTAAGATATAAGAAAATATTGAAATGCACATACACAGGGTGATCAAGTTGGATTTATTTCAGAATCAAAGATGATCTTTTAGTAAATAAAAGATAAATAAAATCAATCATTCTAATTCATTATGATGGTCAAACCATCTTACATAGGGTCTAATAAAATTAACACTCACTCATTAAAAAGGTTGTCAGGTAATTTGAGGTAGACATTTGATTGTTCAACATGATGGAAAAATAAGCAAAATTTAAAAGAATAAAAATAGGGAGAAACAGAACTTTTATTTATTAAAATGATGCTACTGTCTATGTAAAAATCCAGAAGTATCTATGGATAAATTATAAGCATTAATGCAAAAATTAACAAGCTTCCAAAATATAATGGTCAATGCAAAAAAGTCAACTTAATATTGATATATTGATGACAATCAGAATGTCATTTAAAATATGTTACATTCATCTATGTTTACATATGGGTATACTATTTAAAGTAGCAATAGCAAGAATCTAGGAATAAATCTTACAAAATATATAAAACTCTTTCATATACAAACTATAAAACATTAGATAATAAATAAGCCCTTAACAAATGGAGAAATAGTATGTGTTTCTACAATCGTTGACTGAATATTGTAAAAATATCCAAATTCATGGGATTAGTCTATAAATGAGCATAATATCAGCAAGTTAGAGTAAAATTATCAACCCTGAGTGTGTGTGTCTGTGTGTTTATGTTAACTCAATAAGCTGATTCTGAAAATCATATGCACAAAGAAATGCTCAAGTATTTCCAGGACATACTCAAAGCAATTTGATGAGAAAGAGAGGATGAGTACATCGGCCCTATAAAAAACCAAAACTTATTATAATCTATACTAAGATATATGTTCTTTAATAAACCACATTAAGACAAATACGAAAAACAGAAAGTCAAGAAAATGACCCACATGTATAAGACACAATTCATGTCACAGCCATCACTGTGAGTCAATGGAGTAAAGATGAATTATTTAAAATCTGGCATTGGAAAAGTTAATTTTTCCATAAAAAATAATGAATTAGACCCTTACTTTATATAATTCCAATTTCAGGTGAATTGAAGAATGAAATGTAAATGGAAAAATGACAAACTTTTTGAAAACTATTTAGTAGACTGGTTTTAGGACCATAAGATAAAATGGATGTCTTAAGGAGACAGAACACACACATGCATATGTAAATGAATTTTTCAAAAATTAGATTATTATAAAATTAAGGACTTATTATACCATGGAAATGTAAACACTTCCTGGGAGAAGGCATGGCCAACACATATTACAAAGAATATACAACAGTAAGAAAATTATAGAGCCTTAAAGAACAATGAACATAAGACAAAAAAGTTTTCCTTAGACGAGGAACACAAAGGTTCATAGTAAATGAAAATTCCTCAGTATAGGTATCAGATATATGAAAATTAAAATCACGTACTCTTTATATTGTGATAGTCAAAAATGTAAAAACTTGAAAATATCATAATGGAAAGTATTTAGAGTATTTTAGGGGGATTATCATCCACTGTTGGAAATTGCTTATAGAAATTTTTTATGTGATATCTCCTCAGGCAAGGGAAACAAAATAAAAAATAAATAAATGAGAATATATCAAACAAAAAAGTTTTTGCACAGCAAAGGAAAATATCAACAAAATAAAAAGATAACACATAGAATGGGAGAACATATTTGCTGATACATCTCATAAGAGGTTAATATCTAAAATTTATAAAATACTTACTAAACTCAATGCCAAAAAAAATAAACAACCCAATTAAAATATGTACAAAGACCTGAATAGGTACTTCTCTAAAGAGGATATACAGATAGCCAACAGACATATGAAAAGATACTCAATGTCACTAATCATGAGAAAAATGCAAATTAAAAACATAATGAGATACCATTTCACATCTGTCAAAATGGCTATCATCAAGAAATCAACAAACAATAATAATTCTGGTGAGAATGTGGAGAAAGTGAAACCCTTTTGCACTATTGGTGGGAATGCAGACTGGCATAGCCACTATGGAAAGCAGTATGGAGATACCTCAAACAATTAAAAATGGATATGCCTTTTGACCCAGCAATCCCACTTCTGGCAGTATATCAGAAGGAACCCAAAACATTAATTCGAAAGAACACAAGCACCCCTATGTTCATGGCAGTGTTATTTACAATCACCAAGATAGGGAAGCAGCCCAAGCGCCCATAAATAGATGAATGGGTAAAACAACTATGGGACATTTATACAAAGGAATTCTACTCAGTCATAAAAAAGGAAAATTTTACCCTTTGCATAGAGATGGAGGAGAGAGTACTTAGCTCACTGGGTAAAATGCAGACTAAATGAAACAATGTACATCAGCTGCCCAGCAGAGTGCCTGACACACAGCAGATGTTCAATGAGACATCATCTCTCTTTTCAGCAGAAAACTGCTGTGGTCAATAAAGTATCTGAGTGGTGCATTACAGTGCACTGCTAATTTGGCTAGGCTGGACTTCCTTTTCCCAAAATCCCCTTCATGCTTTGGTTAACGCAGGCAACGAGAGAGAACCTGTGGGAGATGTGGAGGGTGGAGGTGAAGCAGCAGCCATTTTTATGGCACACAAAATTTGTGTTGCTGTGCTGGCTCACCTCGGTGTGACACAGACACCAGGCCTCCAGCTGCTCCACCTTCCCCCATCTTCCTATCGCCTCTCTGACTTCTGGGCCAGGTGCATATTTTTAGCTCCATAATGAGGGATCCCAGCTTCTACAGGACACCCATACCCTCAAGGTCAGAGACAACCAGGCTGACAGGATAGTTAACTCTCCCCCACACCAGTTTATGTTTGTGGGCTCTAGCTTGTTCTCCGTCTCCCCCACTTTGTATTTATCTACTCTTTCCCACTGTCTGCCTTACAGACTTTAAGCTTCAGTAGTGCTGAATGCAAACACAACAGCCTTACTGAGACCGCTTGGGCAGCTCCCACAATTGTATTGTTATGGATAGAGAAAGAGAGAGGTCTCTGAGTCAGAAGGCCTTTCTCCCCAACCTCGATTCTTGTCTCACTGCAAGAGAATAATTCAAGCAAAAGACAAACACGTATAGTGGAAATGTGACGGCAAGTTTATTTATGAAATATATATATTTCATAAATATATATATATGTATATTTACACACACACATACATGCATGGAGCTGCAAGCAGGCACCCAGCAAGTCTAAATGCCCCACATATAGAGGAAAGAAAGTTGTTAGGAAATTTGTTAGTAAGCTAGTGAGTTTGTTCTATACACTTGAGCAGAGGCTACAAGTGGGTACTTAGCTAATCTAAGTGCGCCGACTATCAGGGTTCAGGGGTTATATGTCTCAGCTGGCTTCTAAGTTTCCCTGTTTCTCCCTCCTGGGAATAATGTACACTACAAAGGCTTTCTTTCTCAGCTAGTAAAGGTTCTTTGTCTTAGTGAAATTATTACAGAGGCCGCCTTTCCTGGCATAGGACCCCCTCTTCTGTATAATCCCCACTTGTGTCGTTCAGAATTCCCAGTGATCTTAGCCAGATCGTTACAGAAGCCCCGTTCTCAGCACAGTCTTGAGGACTCTCCCCTCCTCCTGTACTATTTGCTCTCAGTGCTTGGGACACATGACAATCTTACCAAAATGAGCTAGGACTGCTGAGTTAATTGGTGAAACGTGTTTTCCTTTTGCTTTTAGCCTCCTCTATTAAGTAGTTAGATTGTCATGGTGAGGGCCCTGCCTTCATTTCCCCTCCGGCCACTCATTCCTAGCTGTTACCTAACATTTTCCTGTGAAGTAATACGATCCCAAATCTTTGGGGACTTTGGGCAACAAACGTTCTAACTGTCCTTGCTGAAAGGGCGCAATGTTGTGGTTTGCTTTCCTATACTTGCTGACAGTCGGCTAAAGAGGTATCCGTGAGTGACATCCTCCTAGGGGCCTGCGATAAGGGGTCAAAAGTTGGCTGGCTTTTCTTGAAGTGGGGATGGGCTGGAATTCCCAACAAGACATTATTTTGACCTGGAATTGCCATGTCCTAGAGGCAATAAATTTGACAAGAAGGTTAGTAGAGTGGAGGCATTTTGACAGGGATAGAAAAATTCCTTTCTGGAAGAGGAGGTATTGACAGACTAGTAGAAAAAGTGTCAGAAATATGAGAGAGATAATTATATTAAGGCCTAGTTATTGCATAAGTTATTTGTAACAGGGTTTTGTTTCCTTGAAGAAGGGTTGGAGGTCCTTTGCTGGCTCACAGGATTAGATCCTGTTATTATTCTGCTGTTTTGGAAGTCCTGAAAGAGTTGTCTCCTTCTACTGTTTGACTTGAGAGTGATGTATCCAGCTGGAGATGCCAGGGACCTTGATGGCTTTCAGGGAAGATATAAGAACAGAGAGGGGTCCTTTCTATGAGGGTTGTAGTTGAGAGCTAGAAGAACCATCTTTCCAGATTTTCATTAAAACCTGGGCTCCTGGAGTCTATAGTAGAGTAGCTGTATTTTGAATAGGTTTTTGAGGGAGGCCAAATCCCAGAAGGATGTCTTGGAATCTTACATGTTTGCATGTAAGCCTCTAGGGAGGAAGCCTTTGTGCCTTACAGGAGTTCTGAATATAGCAAAGGTTGGGTCTCAAAAAGATTGAATATCAAGAGGGCTTTGGGGGCTACCCTCATTCAAAGTAAAGTAATTGGCAAAGGTTCTTTCCAGTTAAGAGGTTTCTTGTGTGATTTTTCTAATGGTAGTTTTTAGAAACTGACTGGCCCTTCCTACCTGTCCTAATGACTGTGGGCTCCTGGCACTATGGAGATGGTAATCTATTCCTAAGGCCTTGGAGGTTGCTTGGACTATGGCGGAAATGAAGGCTGCCCCATTATCACTTGGAAATTAGCAGGGTAAACTGAATCTAAGAATAATTTCATTCTTAGGAGTTTTTTAGCTACTTCCTGAACCTTCTCAGTTCATGTTGGAAAGGCCTCTATTTATTCCATAAAGGTGTCTCTAAAGACTAGCAGGTATTTACGTCCTTGCCAGGGAGGGGAAGAGGGTGAAATCTATTTGCCAATCTTCCCCTGGATAGGATCCCTTATGTTGGGCTGCCTGGGCGAGTGATGGCTTAACTGCTCCCTGAGGGTTATTAAGGCAGCAGGTAGGACAGGAAGATACTACTTGATCAATGGTCTTGGATTAATCCATATCAGTTGTCCTTTTTCCTGACCTAATATATAGGAGTATTACAAGGGGAATTAGTGGGTTTGAGTAACCCATGAGAAAAGAACTTAGAGATTATAGGCTGGAGTCCGGCCCTTTCTTCAGGCCTTAGGAGATTTTATTTCTGGTGGGGAAACTGTGAGGGATTTTTAAGATTAATGAGGACTGGGTGGCATTTTTAGCCCTACCAGGTACCCCAGTATCCCAGACCGCTGGGGTTAGTTTGGCCCATCCATATAGAAATAGGAGGGTTCAGATGGCCTTCACTTTGTGTAACTAACATTTGGAGGGGTGGTCTCAGGATAAGATTTTCACCTGTAATTATTGTGGTTCCTCATAATTGGAGAAAGTCCCTCCTGAGGAGAGCTGTTGGGCATTTAGGGACTATAAGAAAGGGATGCATGATGTGATATCCCAGGCACAGCCTAAGGGAGGAGTGAAATTCTTAGTAGTAGTCTTCCCTGCTACCTCCAGGATGGTGCAGGCTTGTGAGGAGAGAGGTCTGGAGAAGGAAATAAGGACAGAGTAGGTGGTCCTAATATCTAATAAGAAAGTTACTGTCCTACCTGCCACAGCTATGCATGCTCTGGACTCCAGTCCAGTAACGGTGACCCTTTGGGGTGGGGCCAACTGGGGTGGGCAGCTTCACTCCCAAGTTAACATCGGCAAGACAGCTGTAGCCTCAGGCCCGGGGGTCCTATGGTCCCAGGGGCAGGGTGCTGCCCAGTGGTCTGCCTCTATGTACTTAGAGCATGATTTCTGAGGTGGTTTACCATGGTTTGGACATTCCTTGGCGCAGCACCCCATCTTTCAACATACTTAACACTTTGTGTTATTGGTAGTAGACATGGAAGGGCCCCACGGGGTGCAGCTGTCCCTCAAGGGTGGCTATAAGTTGGGCATGCCTAACCTCCTTCCTTTTTTCCTTCTCCTGAGCTCTGGCCTCTCTCTCCTGAGCCCAGTTGTAGAAGACTGTATTAGCCATGGTTAACATTTAATTTAAGGAGACTCCAGGCTTCTGAATAAGCTTCTGGAGTGTTCTCCTTATATGAGAGGTGGATTGGGTTAGAAACTTATCTTTTAGTATGACCTGACCTTCAAACGATTCTAGATCTAGATTGATGTGTTTGATAAGTGACATATGCCTCCCTTAACCTTTCTAAAAATGTGGCAGGATTCTCATCTGGGCCTTCGCTGATAGCAGAGACCTTGGAATAGTTATTGGCCTTTTGCTGGCCTGCCTTAAGGGCCCCTTTAATGTAAATTAGAAAGAGATTTCCTTCCTATTTTTGGGAGGGGTCACTGTAGTCCTATTCAGGGTCTACAGGTGGAACAGCTGACTCTCCAGTGGGGTATTTGCTACCAGATAGGTGTAAGTAGTTGGCAAATTTTCTGGCTTCCTTTATTAGCTTTTCCAGCTCAAGATCTGATAAGGTCTGCCCTAAAACAGCCATAGTGTACTTCCAGATTAACTCATAAACTAAGGTAAGAGGTTGAAATGTATCTATGTTCTTATCTGGGTTGTCAGTGTAGCTTCCTAAGTCGGCCTTAATTTGTTTAAGCTCAATGAAAGAGAAGGGCTTATGAACTAGCTGAGGACCATACCGTCCTACAGCTTCAATCAACGGTAACAGCTTAGTTGGTGGAGGGGACCTAGGACCAGAAGGTGTGAGGGTTGCTAATTGAGTCCAATGTCCACGGTATCACAGTAGTGATGAAGATGTTGAGGGCACCTCCCTTACAGCGTTTTTTCCTAAAGGAAAGGGTGTAGAAGGGGAGATGCCTACGGACCGACCACTAGATGGCACTGTGGTGAGCGTTAGCTTAATGTTTGGAGCACAGGTCCTTTCTCCCACTTACATGGAAGAAAGTCTATGTGTATGGGATTCTACCTGCCTAGGCATTTGTGAAAGTCATTAAGTTGGAATATGGTATTGTAGTTTAAGCTTTTGTATATTGGCCAAGATTCCCTGTCAACTAACTGATATTGAATCCAAGCAGTGTTGTTAAAAAAAAAAAAAAAAAAAGTGTGTGTGTGTATATATTTCCTTCTTTAGAGTTTCGGGGTCAAACTGTGACCAATTGGAAAAAGGATACAGCTTAGTGGGGCTCCGTCTGGCATGGACTCCTCATATCCCATCTGGAAGGAAGAAATACCAGAAGGTTAGAGAGCCTATGTCTAAGGTGTAACCTCTGGGGTCTCTGTCCCAGGACTCGAGACCCTGATATACCCAGGACGAACATCTCCATTCTGGACGGATGTTGGGACATCTGGAAGGGGGAATACAACAGGTTAGAGAGCCCAGTGTCCTGGCGTGTAGCCCCGAGGGTCTCAGTGTTCCGGAACTCAAGACCATGCTATATACAGAACAGAGGCTCCATTCTGGACGGATGCTTCCAGAGTGTTTGTCTTATCTTCCTTCAGGCCAATGGGAGAAGTACACAGACACAGCTGTTTTCTGACTGCATCTCAGGGACTAGCAGGATCTAGAGAAGGGAGAAACACAAGATGTGGGCTGCCTCACGGGATGGGCAGCAGCTGACAAGTGAGCCTTTGTTTTTCTTGTGTAGTGGCTGTTGCTCTTCCTTTGCCCTGTCTCGATTGTTAAAAAAGCACTGATGGATATTTCTGTCAGTCGTTCAGTGGTTGAATGTATTTCTAGAAGTGCCTGACCCTTAGTACACTTAGGATTGATGTTTCTGTACTCTTATAAAGCCTTAGTTAATTGTTCCCCAAAAGGGTAGGACTTTATTCTTCCCCTGGTTGAAATGTGCTGTTGAATGTGATGATCAGCTAATTTATTGGCAGAAGTCCTCGTAGGTCCTCTTTGTGTTGTTCTTTATCTGCTGTGCAGCAGTAGGAGAGAATCTGTGTTACTCTAAGTTAGATCATAAATCAGTGATTATAATTGATAAAGGGTTTTGCTTTTTGTAACAACAGTTTGAAATATAGCACTAAAAATTGTAAGTAAAAATGAATCAGGCTGAGAAATCAATTTATTTGTCCCTATCTGTCTGTTTTACCTGGGGTTTCTACTGGAAATAAGGATTGGTTTCGGAAAATTAAAGGGATCTTTTGACTTTTTATTTGTCATTAAAGTTGTCTTTGCCATTTATCTTTGTGCCTTTCTTTTCCTTTCTGATGTCTGGTTTCCCTTTTTCCCATTTTCTTCTTGTGTTTCCTACTAATGTGCTTTTTCCTATATATCTCTTTCCTTTATTCTTTTCTTCCTTTTCCCCTTCCTCAATTCCTTCTTTTTGCTCCTCCCCCACACACAATCTGTCTTGAGCTTGCCCAGGCCATCGACAACTCACAAACCCTCTGCGACATGCTCAGACCCTCTGCAACATACACAGTCTTTCTGTGACTTACGGAGCCCTTTCTGCAAAACACAACATTCTAAAATAAACAAGAATTATAAATGAAAGTGTACTAGAACTTTGTAGTCTCTTGGAGATTCTTGTATAATTCCCTTATTTGACAAAGCTTTCCATGTACTTTGAATATATTAAGTAAACCTGATTAGTATAAAATTTTTCTTTTGTAAGAAAAAGAATAACCCTTGAGATATTTCAGAGGTCCTTTGAAATACCCCAAAGCCATAGGAAAAGTCTTTTAAAATTTCAACCCTGGAAAACTTGCCAAACATACTTGACCTAAGGAGTATATTATGAAATGATATTTGACTATTTGTTTAAAGTGATAATAAAAGGCATGAAACACCAATATAGGCTGACAAAACTTCAGTTCTTAGAGTTGAGAGACATGAATTTTTTGAAAGTTAATTTAGTATTTGAGTAACACACCATGACACAATTATTTTACTAAACAGAGTCTTGGCTTTTAGGCAAATACAGGAAAGCTTCCTCCCAAGGTTTTTATAAACCCCTTTTCATTTGTACAGTCTTCCTGCAATATACAGTCCCTCTTAGTTTCTTTTTCAGTTCATTCAGAAGTAGAACAGTTCTTTTTTTTTTTTCATTAGCAGATGTACATGGGGCTCAGAAGTGAGCTGTTTTGTTATCTTGTAACCTTGACAACCACAAGGAGGCTGGAGAAGAAGGGTGGAGATGTCAGGTTTGGGTGACCTTCAGTCACTTCAGTTTTAAAAGTTTTAAAAAACCCAGTTCTTTTGTTTGTTTGTTTTTTTTATTTTGAACATTGAGGGAGGGGGAAGTTATTGCTCCTGGGGGCAGAACAACAAAGGAAAGACTTAGGGTGGAGAAAGTAAGAGGAAAGAACCTAGGCGAGCGCCTTTGGTTTCTCAGAAAAATTATGGATAGGAAAGGGTTGCGCTAAGGCAGGGTTGCCTTCGTTCACCTGGAAGTTAAAAAAAGGGCCCTGGAGACAGGATCGGGGGGTTAACCCAGGTCAGGCTTCCACTGCCCATTGCACCCCTGGCTGCAAGTCTCCTTGGGACCAACAATGTTTAGAGGCAACAAAAGGTTTATGTCGGAGGGAGGGGCCAGAGAAGAAAGAGCAAGACATTTGTCCGGGAAATACAACACTCCTCCTCTGGGATGGAGTCAGAGTGCGGGGTTGCCGCGGGCTTACAACAGGTTAATGATTCAAGCTTGGCCATGGTTTCATCACAGTGATGAGAGTTCCGTGGGATCCACTGCACATCTTAGGGATTGACCCCAGGCGCCGCCAGGAGGCCCCCACTCACGTAGGCACTCCTGAGAACTGGGACGCGAGGGACGATGTGCCGCCTCAGGCTTCGGAGCCCAGGTGAACCCGACCACTCACCTCAGATCTTATTCCGTTTCTGCCTCCAGACACAGACCTAGCACACCTGAATACCCCTCCTTCACAGCGCTGCTGGATTGTCTTTAACTCCAAAGGAGAAACAGGCCATAACACATTGCTGGTGAGACCCTCACTCACTGCGTTCCGGACAGCTAGAGACAAGGGGCGCACTCCGAGTCCCTGTCTGAGTCACGGCACCAAAGTATGTTACGGATGGGGAGAGAGACCTGAGTCAGGAGGCCTTTGTCCCCGGCCTCAGCTCTTCTCTCGACCGCAAGAGAGCAATTCAAACGAGACAAACACAAGCACATAGAGTGGAAATGAGATAGTAAGTTTATTTATGAAATCTATATATATATATACAAACATGGAGCTGCAAGCAGGCACCCAGCTACTCTAAATGCTCCTCGTATAGAGGAAAGAAATTTGTCAGTAAGTTTGTTAGTAATCTACTGAGTTTGTTTTCTACACTTGAGCAGAGGCTACAAGTGGGCACTTAACTAACCTAAGTACATGACCATTGGAGTTCAGGGGTTATATACCTTTGTTGGCTTCCAGGTTCCCCTCCTTCTCCCCCTAATAATGCACACTACAACGGCTTTCTTTCTCTGCGTAAAGGCTCTTTGTCTTAGTTCGTGAAATTGTTACAGAAGCTCCCTTTCCCAGCACAGGCGCCCCTCTTCCTCCTGTGTCATTCCTGATTGTGACATTCAGGGCACCCAGCAATCTTAGTAAGACTGTTAACGAAGCCCCCGTTTCCCAGCCCAGTCTCAAGGACTCTCCGCTCCTCCTGCGCCATTTGCTTGCAGTGCTCAGGACAGCCGGCAATCTTCTCAAGCCGAGGTCAGGACTGCTGAGTTAATTGGTGAGACCTGATGTTTTCCCTTTTGCTCCTAGCCTCCTTTTTGTTTGATTGTAATGGCGAGGGCCCTGCCTTTATTTCCCCTCTGGCTACTTGTTCCTAGCTGCTACCTAATAGTGTGAGATAAAACCCTGTTACATATTCCAGTGTGTGTGGGTGTGAGACACACACATAAATACATATGTAAACATACACCTGGTAATATATACAACTAAGATAGATAGATGATAGGTAGATAGATAAATAAATATAGTTATATATATATATAATATACGTATCTTAGTACTTTTGCTTTCTGGTTGACTTCTGACATAGTACATTATTGAAGAAATTTTTTTTTTTCCCAGTATGGGGGATGAATTGACTCTGATTCACCCTTAAAGGTATCTCAGAATTATTTATTTTATTTTTTATATGACTGGTGATGCTTGGAATTTACTCTTTGGCTGTGAAAAGCTATTTCATCCTAAATTAGAATGACTCATGAATGAAGTAGAACAAAGTACACTATTCTCACAATTTGTGAATAATTGCTTTTATTTACATGGTGATTATTCTATATTCCAGGTTAAAAAGATAAAATTCAGTCTACATTAGTAAGAAGCCATAGAGAAGAGCCATATGGAAATTCTGAGTAAAGATGTAGTTTGGGTGTAGTAGAACAAACAGAATTCTGTCCTCTTTATGATGAAGGGGGCACTTACAGATTTGGTTGAAGACTTAAATTATAAAAGGTTCACATTGTTAATCTGTTTTTAGCCCCTAAGTGTTCAGTAATATCACCTTGAAACACCCCTTTTACCCTGGCAAGCACTATTTGGGACATAGTCAATAGCTGAGCAGGTTTTTCACGACGGCTACAGCCAGCATCTTCCTTTTTCGTCTATGTCCCTTGTGCTCACCTGCGATCGTTTCCCTTGGTTGTACGGGGGATGGGAAGATGGAAGCTTTGGAAATTCAATCTGTCTTTCATCCAGAAGACAAGACTTTCGTCTCAAAGCTAACTTCCTCTTGTATGTTCACCACAAATGAAATCTGGAAAATCTAGTGACATGGTATGAATCCCATATGAGTTAAGAAATCAATTTTATTGCCATTGTGTGGTATATATTATGAACCCTGAGACATGGACAGAGTCATAAAACTAATTTAATCTCACCTCTTCATATTTCAGAAAAGGAAGCTATGGCTTAAAGAGATTACTGTCAAACTTGCCAAATCCACATTAACTATTTAGTGGCAAGATCCTAAGGAAAATGCCCTTTTGTACAAACAGGATGTTCAATGAGTTTTGTTTTTTTCTTCTCCCCTAGAGGCATAGGCAATTCTATGCATTTTTCAGATTTCTTAAAAGAGTATAATCAGCCAAAGAGATTCTGGGGCTATACACTTATTACTTCTTGGTAACATCGATCCTGAAATTTTCTGGCATCCCAACAGCACTCACAGTAGAGAGTAAAGGCCCAAAGTGTTGAAATAACCCCATTTTTGTTTACTTTAAAGTTCATACACTCCTGTTAGTGATACCTGCCATGTTTGTGGTGGTTAACCTGTGAAAACTGGCAGGAAATCAATGTTACCTTTTGTCTGCTTCTCAGTGCTTCAGAGAATCTCTCTCTTGATGATTGAAGATTTAGTAATATCAATAAGAGCATTTATATGCTCTGAATATTCCACTGATGTTTATAACTTAAGCCAAACTATGTTTGCTATTTAGGAATATTTCTCACTCTCTGCAGATTGTGAACTCAGTTGGGAAGGTGCTAATGAGGTCATGGATGTGTTATCCCATCTGGGATGAAGCAGTTTTTCAAAGCCAAAGAATGAATTCCAAACATCACCAAGTCATGTAAAAATAATATTTCTGAGACACATTTAAGGATGGATCAGAGTCAATCCTTACTCGCTACTGGAAAGAAATAAGCAGCCTCCATTTTCATGCCTCACTACAAATTGCCCAAATCCTCCACTCCCCTCATTGGCTGCATAGACTCACAGGGGCTCACACACACACTCATTTCTTATCTAACCAAGTTTTCAGGAGAAAATAATTGAGTACAGTGCCAGAGAAGGTTGGTAATAATGAGAGCATGAACTTTGAAGCTGAATGGAATGGCATTCAAGCCTTTGTTGATAAACATAGAAGCTGTATGACACAAGCCAGTCATTTAAGTTAAGCACCAGTTTCTCTTTGTTTAGAATGGGAGTAGTTATGATCATAGAGATGCAGTGAGAGTTAAATGAGCTAGTACATGCAATGCACAAGTATAATGCCTTATGTGTTCTAGCTAATAAATACTTGTTTAGTTACATGTTTTGAAAAATAAGTAATATCTAGTCTAAATTGCAAAACAACTATTCCCTTGGTGGCTCTTCTTGTATTATTTCTACTTTTTTAATAAGTTGACACAGATTAACTTGCAAGTTTGTCTCAAAAGTAATTTTGACATTTTCAAAGAAAGGTTTAAAAAATGAAAATCATCTTTGGCTAGATGTCTTACCTGTGCGATCTCTTTACGGAATGAAAGCACAAACGTAAATTATCTCTAATTCCCCTAATGGAGTGAAATTATCTTTTTCCATTATGTTAGGACTATTGCCATAACTGGTTAAGTCTCATTAGCTCATCTTTTCCAGAAACTTGGTAAAGGGAGAGACACTCTAGGATAAAGGAGAGGTATTTTATTAGCAGTAAAAAAGGGAGACACTGAATTTAGAGACCAATATAGAGGAAGAATGCAGGTGGAACTATGGTTTAAGAGGCTAAATTTTGGATAGACCTAATTAGAGTGGCTAGCCTTTTGTACTGTGAGGTTTAAGAGCCTATACAGACACAGAAAAGCTTTCAGGGTTTTCAGAGATGAGGATCTCTGTGGTGTGACTGGCAAAGAGTTACTATGGTAAGGGATTGGGTGAGCTCATCAGTCACATTGGCACAGAACAGTAACCACTGGGCCTGGGTTCAGGAGCACAGTCACCTCAATAGAAATCGTTAGTTTTCAGGGATTTATTTGGCTGGGATTCTAGCTGATTCTATTTATCATGACAACATGGGTGCTCAACTGGAGAAAGCTGTTGGAGTCAGAATCAGTTTTCAGTTCTTTTACATCAATACACACTGCTAAGAGCCCAAGTGAAATCACTGCAGATGAGCTACCTTGCTGCTTTTTCCTCCTTGTTTCAAAATAGTGATACTATTTTAACATTAAGGTGTGTGTGCATATACATATGTAGCTATCTTTTATAGTTTGCTTGGGCTCCTGTAACAAAGTTCCACAAACCAGGTGGCTTAAACAATAGAAATTACTGTGTCACAATTCTGGAGGCTAGACATCCTAGATTAAGGTATAGGCAGGGTTGGTTCCTTCAGTTGACTGTAAAGTAGAATCTTTTCTGTACTCCTCTCCTAGATTTGGTGGTTTTTCTGGAAATTTTTGATGTTCTTTGGAAAATGATACATTTACTTTGATATCTGCTTTTATGTTCTCATGGTGTTCTTCTTGTGTTCATTTCTGTATCCAAATTTCTCCTTTTCATATGGATACCAGTCACATTTGACCAGGGGCCCACCACATTCCTGTATAACCTCCTCATATTGGACTAGGAGCCCCCACATTTCAGTATCGCATCATCTTACCCAATTATATCTGTAAGGACCTTATTTCTAAATACAGTCTCATTTTGAGAGCTGAAGGTTAGGATTTCAACACATGAATTTTGGGAAACACAATTCAACTCATAACACTGAAGATACTGAAAGAAGGAATCCACATTTGAAGAAAATCTACTCTAGAATATAAAGTTTAAGTTGCTTTCCCAGGTAGTTAAAATAAAACCATATACAATTTCTCTAAAACTCACCTTTTAAAACTTATTTCACTATCCCCCTTCCATATAAGTTACACTAAATAAACAGAACCACACATTATTGTATGTTGAGAATCATTTTAGCTCTAATTACTTTGACCCTCAAACTTCCTGTGTTTGAGGAACACAGATTCTTATTTTTAGAGACCAAATCAAAGATCACCTCTTCCAGGCAGACCTCACCTGGAATTATATGTGTGTGTGTGTATGTGTGTGTATGTGTGTATGTGTGTGTGTGTGTGTATGTGTATGTGTGTATATATATGTGTGTGTGTGTATGTGTGTATATGTATGTGTGTATATATATACACACACACACACACATACACACACACACACACATATATATATAGAGAGAGAGAGAGAGTGAGAGAAAGTGAGAGTGAGAGAGAGAGAGGGATTGCTCACTAAATATTGAGGAAATTAGTCAAAAAAAGCAAGTTTTTTTTTTCTGATGTTCCTGTACAGTTTCTTTTTACATCAACATTTTTTCCCTCCTCTCTGTGGCTGAGACAGGGACTCTGCACTAGATGATTTGGGCTATAAAGTGGTTAAGCAAAAACAACCCAAACCTCTTTCTTTAGAAGTGTGTTTAATGTTGTTACATGGGAAATGACAAGGCACCCCTCAATGGGAGATCTGTTTTTAGTTGTCTCCAACAAGGAAGTGTTTCTTCCACCCTGGAGATCAACTCGCTTCTTCCTTTCACCTCGGCGCGGGAGAAAAAGCACAGACGCAGAGCAGGCTGGAGGGAAACAGTCGCAGGGACAGCTTAGAGACGAGAACCGGCTTCTCTCCTCCATTAACAAGCAAGACAGGCAGCTGGCATTTTTCTGAGTACTTTGTAAAGGAACAAGGCTTCCTTACCAATTGAATTTTAAATTCACTTTGAGCATTTGCACTGCGAAGACTAAGAAACCCCAACCAAACTGCACATAGTTAATGAGGTCAGAAAAAGCAGAGAAAACAATTAGCTGAACAACTCAAGAAAAGTCGGAGCAGAGGATTCAGCAGCACTGATTAGCAGTCATCACTAGATGCTCAGGGAGGAGAAAAGAAGAGTCAACATCAGAACTTCACAGCATATAGTTCAAAATTATTACAGATATTAATGTTTAAATAATACACATTAAAATATATTATTTTCATTAAAAAGAAAACTTTCTTAGAGGTTGTAGTTGTATTACATCCAGAGTTATAGGATCCTGAGATATATGAAAGGACAAAGAAGACATTATAAAGGTATCATAATTAAGCTTTCAATTGCCCATTAAGAACAAACTAAGGGAGTAGTACCCCTAGAGAATGTTTTCTAAAGGGTGCTGAATTAGGTCTAAGACTATTACATTTCACCCTTGCTTAGATGAATTTTCTACTATGATGGATGCCCCTAATGAACAGCAAAACTGCTAAAGGATAAAGAACTCTTGAACTTATGTTTTTCCTTTTTGTTACACTATCACTCAACTTTCTCATTCTCATAAGAAAATTCTAATTTCTTTCTATTCCATAAAGCAAAATTAACAGTGATCCTAGTAAAACAGCAACTTTGGGCCATACTTGCTATGTAATTCAGTTGCTTTTAACTTCCCAATGAATAGACAACTTCTCTGATGGTTGGTGACCCGAATGGCACCAGAATGTTACTGGGGATCGGACCTTGGTTCAGCAACCTTGGTACTTGAGTTCTGGCTATGAAAGAATTCAAAGCCAATACTCAAATAGAAGCAAAAATTTATTTAGACGTCACAGAGGTAGAAGAAGTGAGCCAGCTGGATTGCATGGGTTCAGGAAACAAGTTACAGAGGGAAAAGAAGGGCCCTTGGAGCTAAGGAAAAAGAGAGAGGCAAGAAAAAGTCACCTGGTGGAAGACGGTGGGGTAAGGCAGCATGTGCTCCACAGAGAGAGCCACACTAGGTCCCCTCTGTAGGGCATTTACCTGGAGGTCTCATGGGAGGGTCTCAATAGAATATCCATCAGCTTTCCAGGTGTGTACTTTAAGGGCCATAGCCTCTACTAATTGGTCAGTGCTAGGGTAGGATAGTGGGTCGTTGTTCATCCCAGCTGGTTCTCATGTCAGCCATGGCATTGTTTCACCTGGCTCTGCTGCTGTTCTGGGCCCGAAGCCGAAAGACGACTGAGACCTAGATTTTATTTCTAATTCGTCCAAAACTGTGCCTGTGTTCAGCAGGCCCAAGGTTTTGTTCTTAAGATTACTGGATGTGGGACAGAACCTCACTGATCTGAGGGCTTAATGCTTAAGGAAGTGGTTGTGCAAGGGCTTATATGGGAGTCTTATGAGGCTATGCTCTGGATCCCTTGTTTCTCCTCTAAGGGAGTCTACTACATGACCAGCGACATGCTCAGAGAGAAAAGGTCAGGGGAGGGCCTGGGCTACATGACAAGGATATGAAAAGCAAGGGGGTCTAAACCACATGGCCAGGGATATGCTAGAGGAGGAATGGTTTCACTGGGAACAAGGTCCTCGTTTCCACAGTTTTGCTCATTGCTAGGCACCTAGGACTTTCTGACCTAGTGACCTTCTGTACCTAGCCCACTGTCCTCACTCTGCTCATGTCTGTCTTAGTGCTTACCAATAAAACAACTTCCCAACTCTTCTTCTCATCATTTCTATACTGCTTATATTTGGATCTATTAGATCTGCAGAGCATAATCTTTCACATATTAACATTAATCATGTATCATTCCTTTTTGCCAAGTGCTAACTCACTGACTAGAAAATGTAATGAAACACTCACCCTGACACTGCTACCTGCCTTTTGTCACTTTGAGCTGATAATGCAACATAAACTTATTTCGCCAGCTCTGGATTCATGTGCTTTAGCAACTACTGCTGGGAACTTACTGTGAGTGTAAGTAGTTTTAGAAGGCTCACTGCCTTGCTGTGAACTTTCAATAACTGGAACTGAGACAAGAGCCTGGCATATTCCTCCAATGCAAATGATAAGAAATTCCATTTATATTCACACATTCAGAGTCTTGTTGATAAATAACACTAGGGCTCAAGCAAACCTTATCCAAAATAATCTACACTATGACAAAATGGAGGCTGCAGCGTCATTGAGACATTAAATATGAAAGACCTCCAGGATTTCTTTTCAGTATTCTGTAGAAGAGATTTATTAGCACATCCTATCTTTATGATAAATGATGCATAAATAATGGTAAAGGTGTATAAGGAGAACACATGAAGGCTCACATATAGAGCATAAACTGGGTGAGAGCCAGCTTTTCTAAGGGTGAATGGTTCTGTTCACTTGTTTAGAGTCTGTCCTCCTGTGATGGATGCAAAACTGCAACATTTTAGAATGCTATTTGTTTCAAGAAAAAGAGAGGCTTGTTCTCTAACAAACAGAACTTCTGATTTTTATGTGCAGAGGGACATCCTTTTTCTATTTCAAAGGAAGGAGCACTCACTCAAAACCTCCGGAGTTCATGCTTTTGCCTATAAAAATTGAACTCATTTAAGTCCAAAGGGACCACTTCTCTCCCCAGTTCCCACGGCCTTTGTATTATTTTTATAATGAGGAATAGCAATTTCAAGTAATTATAGAAATAGTTACAAAAATAATAATATTGTGATCAAAACAAATATATTAGCCAAGCATCTACAGCCCTCCTCATTTTCTGTACTGCATTTTCATGCAGTTTCCAATGGGCTTGAATAGAATATTCAAGAAAAATAAATCACTTCTTCAGAGATAGAAAGGACCCTGTAGATCACCTGGTCACTGGAGGTGGTCTCCTCTGTAACTGACAAGGAACTGTGACTTCAAAAACCAGGGGGAGGAGTGGCTTTCAACCAGCTTAACTTCTGCAGAGTTGGCAAGTGCTAAAAGCCATTAGAGTGTTTGTCTTCTTTTGTCTCCCTGTAGTAACTTTTTTTCCTTTGTCTTCTCATTACTTCCACAATATACAATTTTGTTTTCTGTTTGCAATTTTCTGCTGCAGTGATTTCAAAGTTTCTGAGTAATCAATTACTACAAAGATGATAAGGAGATATTTATGTGTGTGTGTGTGTGTGTGTGTGTGTGTGTGTGTGTATTTGGGCTGGCTTATTAGAAAGCTAAGATTCATTCCACATAATTCAGCCTCACAAAAATCTCTCCATTTACCAGTGAGGCAAGATGCCCTGGCCTTGGCCCAGACAGAGCTCCGCTTTTATTCCGGGCCACCTTACTGGTTTGATCCAGGTCTAAGGCAATTTGCATTTTTAAAAAATTCAATAATTGTTCTAAATTGCTTTCCATATGGTACAGTGCCAAGGAAAAATCAACAAGTTACTGCTTTCATGACTTGAGAGAGAAAACTGTTGTGTTTTATTAAATGTAAGACAAAATCAAATGTAGTTTTCAATAATAACCCTCAAAGCTGGTATTAAGTACCTGAACAGATAAGACCATGATAAGGTCAAGAAAGAGGATATTTAAACATCTGTAGGCTTTTTTCTTACTTCTTTTTTCTTTTTAAACTTAAGCTTTTAAATCTTGAAAGTTCATATCCAGTGCCTTGATCAGAGATGATAAATGAACTACTGAATTGGAAGAAGATGCTGCTATTATTTTAACCAGTAAACTAACTCAGGGTTAATCTGGGTGTTATTTAACCTATTGAAAGTGTTTTGAGTGAACATATGGTTTCTATTGTGAAATCAAGGCAGTTTTAACTATGAATATAGATAATTACCCTTTGGACTTTAAACATTTATATGTGTCATGTTGTGTCAGAGCATTTTTCATGGTCAATAGGTTGAAAGGTTATAAAGTTAAAAATGAAAATCAGTACTTTTGAGTAAAACTACATGGCCTGCACAAATAATGCAATTCACTACTGCTCTCTCTTGGAAAGAGCTAGTAATAACACTCAGGGAACAATTACTGCATCAACAATAGCACAGATAGTGCCTGCAAAACATGATCTCAGTTAAAAACCTAATCTTTACATTTAGAAATCAGCTTATAACTATGTATTTATGAATGTCTCAATGATCGTTTCATTGACTGAATTATGGATGATGGAATTTTTTTCTTAGTGTAACAGAAAGAAAAGGCAGACTCTTAAAATTATTTCATAACTTCGTATAAAATGTCTCTACTGAAACTCTGATTATGGAATATTTAATAGAAATGTAATTTTTGAACAGATATTGAGCTTTTACAGCAGGATACCAATTTCATAAATTGCTCAGCATGATCTCGATACTTCAGACCTAAAAAACCAACTCCTTGATGTAGAGTCAAGCAAAACTGCATATAAGCACACAACTTCTGTGTGGATGGAGGCCATGCGGTCTCAAAAAAAATTAGTTTGAAATACATTAACAACAAACTCAGAAGAGAAAGAGAAGGATCGATGTGCCTTTTGAAAAGAGTATCAATTTTTAAATTAATGTCACTACGGCAACTAAATATTATAATATTTTTTTAAATCAGTGCTACTGAATTGGCTGAAAGTAGCTGTAAACATAAAACTTATTCTCAAAGTAGTATTTTTAAAGTAGTATTACATTTTTTGAGTTACAGGACCCATTTTACTCTGGCTGGAGGTAATAGCCCTGTCTTGCAGTGAATGTCTTACTGCAAACAAGAAAAGGCTAAGGCAGTTACTACTTCTTTCTTCTTACCTAGTAAATGACACATTTCTTGGGAGAAAGTGTCTTGAGTGGTTTGGGCTTTAATAGAAAAGGAAGGCACATTGTTTGTGACATGAGCTTTGTTGTTCAAATTGTTTGGAACCTCTGATATAAGATGCCTTTGTCCTTTTAAAAACCTCATAGCCAGTGTTTACACAAAGTTGTTCCAGTACTGCAAGATGCTAAAAGAAAAATCCGATTTATGCTAAAGGACTTTGAGAAATCAGAGTTTATGACAATATATATGATTATCGTTACGCTACACTCACAACCAGTTCAGGAAAAGTACACAGCCTCTTTTGATAAACACGTTGGGCCTTCATTTTCTAATAATAAACAGCATATAAGCCTCTACGAATTGATTTGTTTACAACCAGTTGTTTGTATATTTCATTTCCATTTTTAAAATTAAATTTTAGGATTTCTATGTTTGTTACCATTGCGTCCGTATGCCCCCATCCCCCTCCTGCCCCAAGGTCTTTCTCTGAGAACACCGCAAGTCTGGTCAGACAACTCCGCACCGAAAGGCAAGTGCTGCAAGTAAATTTGAAGAGACTGTGATAGTTCTTGAATAATTACTGCAATCATTCTTTAAATCCACCCACACTGACAAGAAGCATGTAAAAAATATACTTTGCATGTAATTCAGTTCACCATTAAATCGTCCCTAAGAGATAGAAGTGACAGAGAGATGGGAGTGGGGTCAGGGGATAGAATCAGATTCTCAAGCAATGTTGTCAATAGTGGGTGAGTGGATAAAACGTCAGTTTATAAGAAACAAATAATTTTCAAAAGTACATTCACTATTCTCCCAGCCAAAATTGTTTCCTGCCCCCCTTTTTTCACACCCCCCCGACTTTTTAAACTGCCTATTTATTAGCCATCCCACAGCCAAACACAGACTGAGGAGATAACATGTTTTGAGACACTGGCTTTTAAAAAAAGCTCCATAATTAACTATTTGAAAATCACTAAATATATATTAAATATATGGGTCATACTGGTAACATGAGATCGAACTATTTTATTCTACTTTTTGGTGATTTTAAAAATAAAATATATTTAAATAGAAAAAGAAAAGATTTTGGATGCTTATATATAAGTCATAGAATATCAGAATAATTATAACTATTCTACAAAATTATTTATATTATACATTTTTTGATATAATTTTAGAATTTGCATTTTTGTTATACATATAAATCTGATTTTTTCCAATAATCTTATAATATCCTCATTTGCCCTAGACCTCAATATTTTACAAATGGAACTTTATAATGAAGATGTATCTAAAACTTATATTGTTGTCTATGATAAATGTATACGATATTCTAAGTAAAATAACAAATAATTTTTATACTGTTTTATCTTTAAATGTTTTTTATGTATTTATAGAAATGATGTTTATATTAAGTTCCCAAACTGCCTATCTTTATTTTTTTCTTATATTTGTGAGGCATTTTTACCCAAATATTTCTCAATATCCACTGTGAAAAGAGCAAGATGATAAAAAGAATAGAAAGGGCTTACCTCAGACAGAATAAAACATTTTCTAGCAAAAATATAAACTGTTTGAATTATTATAAGAAAACTGGCTCTTTGTATTTCCTCATCAATTTATTGTTATTAATTACTTTTTAAGCCCTGAGAGTTAAACGATTAGTAGACATTTGATCTTGTCCAAAGCATCCATGGAAACACTTAGTCCCCGACAAAAGGTCCCTGATGTTTTCTCCTTGATATTCGGTTCCGTAGTAAATGTTCAGGAGACATTTGGTCCATGTCAACCCATTACTTCGCCTCATGTACCATTACCAGCCCGCCTACCAAGGCAAAAAGAGTTACTATCAGCAACACAACCCCAACAAAATTTTTGAACCAATGAAACAATTATACTATTTTTAAGTATTCTTCTTATAAACCAATATGTTATGGGCCATTTGAACCCAGAGATGATTTCTAAGCATAAATGGTTTTGACAGGGCCGAATATCAATGGCCTTTTAGCATGGATCAAATGTCTCAGTGAGTGTTTTGGACAGAACCAAATGTACTGCATGAAATTAGATAAATGTGTACGTACAATATTCATACAATGGTGCTTAAAACACAGTGTACATGGTCAATAGGTCTTAACTGTTATTATTTATTCATTAATTCATGTAGTCAATAAAAATTAATGGAGTTCTTATTCTGGTTTTTAATGGTAAACTAGATCAACGCCATCTCCACTCTTGATTTCACGAGCTAGTATATATTATGAACTTTACCTTAACAAATTTCTTTTTTAAGACAGGCTATTATATTTCTGGGATAGCTCAGGCACAGTGTTCCTAGTAGTGGAATATATTTAATGGCTTCTCCAAGACGCTTATATTTGTAATAGTTTCATAAGTTCTAATGAACCACTTTTAAAAGTAAAGTCATTTACTTTACATCACACCCAAGGCCTGAAAGACACTCATCATAACCTGGAACTCAACAATGTGATGTTTAAATAAGCCAAGACTCAACTCAGAGTTCAGAAGGGAAACATACCAAAAGTTAGTTTCAAATAGTAGGTGAAATACTTTACCCTGCAACCTACTTCTGAGGGATGGTAAATTGGTTAATGAGGTCATTTTCATACATTTTATAAGCTTCTTGGAAATGCAATGGTGGACAAATACCAGATATATGAGAAATATTCTAGCTCTTTAAGATCTTTTTATAAGCTTGACCCCGTTATCTGGGCCCAGAGACCCAGTCACCTGATATTCCCGGTGCTTGCTCACCTTGGGGAGAGAAGTGACAAAGCTAACTTTTAAAATAGTCCTTATTACTATTTTAATGAATATTGAAACATTTATTAAGAATTCATAAGAAAACATTAAATAAACTTAAGGAAATTCCCCAAAAAGACATACACCTGTGAAAACACATAAAGCACCCATGACTGTGGTTCACACCCAGCATTTTATTTTACCACTTTTAATAACACTTGCTGCGCTATATTACATCATCATCTGCCTGTGGCTTGTTCCTTGAGACCAAGCATGAAAATAAAGAAATGGGACCATGTTAAGGGCATTAGAAATATTATGGTTAGTACTGGTAAACTTCTGAAAAAAAAATTTTCTGTGTTACTTCAAAGTTCTGGGTATCATCACAGTATTGTTAGAATAATTTCTGGAGACAAAAATGAACAATATTGATGTTATTGCAGCACTAAGATATTATTGTTCTTTCTTTTGAAATAAAATTGAAGTAAATGTAATGTGAATTGTTATTTCAGAAGCCATGATTAATTTCAAAATTGGACCACCTGAGGCATCTTTCTGGTGAAATTGTTATGTATTATGCCTATGAGAAAGTTTCCATTTCTTTCAATTCATTTCTTCTTCGTCAAATGTATTAGAGATTGATAAGAAGTCACACACATTAATAACTAAGTAAGAAACAATTTGAACCTATCACATTCCTAAAACTAATATTCAATTCTTCTATGACACATCTCTCCAATATCTTTAACAGCAGGTGGGTATGCTGCTGATCTGAGGAAGCCTTGATGTTTGTCTAGAAGAACCTTATATTCATTCCATGTACTAAGTATAGAAAGAAAGACCTAGAAATAATATTAGATCATCTCTTTTATCCAATTCCTGATTTTACTCAAGGGGAACATCTACCAATTGGGTTTAGAAAGTGCTGAAACAATTCTAAAACAACAAATCATTTAGAAAATATTTGGAAGTCCTTTAACATTTTGGTGGATAAAAATTGATAACATCCATGAATTGCCTAGGTTTATATCCCAATGCAGAAACTTATCAGTTGCGTAGCCTTAGGGAAATGACTTCACCTCTCTGATCTTCAATTTTCTCATTTGTAAAATGGTGGTAACACAATCTTTCTCTCGGGTGTGATGTGAAGGTTATTGTATGTAACCAGCTCACCAAGTCTGCTCAACTATCCTATTATACCCATTTTATAGAAACTGTAGCAATCACTATTCATTAGAGTGCATGACACATTGTCTCCAGTGCTCAAACAAATGCTGTTTATTCTGTTTTTACACTTAGAAAGTACCTGCATGTATTATTTGCTTAAACTAAATATAATCTATTCAAGATAGCCTAAAATTAATTTATAGCATCAAACTCAAGCTCTTAAGTTATTTGTTAAATTATATTTTATTGATTATGCTTTTACAGTTGTCCCAGTTTTTCCTCCTCTGTCCCCTCCACTAAGCACCCCCCACTCTCTCAGGCAATCCCAGACCATTATTCAAGTCCATGGGTCATGCGTAGATTCTTTGGCTACTTCATTTCCTATGCTGTACTTTATACCCCCATGGTTATTCTGTAATGACCTATCTGTGCTTCTTAATTCTCTCACTTCTTCACCCAGTCCCCTACACACCCCTTCCATCTAACAACCACCAAAATGCTCTCTGTATTCATGATTCTGTCTTTGTTCTTCTTGTTTGCTTAGTTTGTTTTTTAGATTCAATTATTGATAGATATGTATTTATTGCCATTTTATTGTTCAGAGCTTTGCTATTCTTCTTTTTTTAAATAAGTAAGTCCCTTTAACATTTCATATACTAAGAGCTTCCCAGACAAGAAAAAACTAAAGGAGTTCATCATCAAGCTCTAAGTTCTATTTGAAATGTGTCAAAATCCATCCTCTGCATCAATCATTACTTCTACTCATTTGAATTTCATGCCCTGAAAAAGTAAGTGCTCCTGCCACTACATCTCCCATAGGTTCCTGGAGAGTAATCTGAAACTGGTCCCCAAAGAGGGAGCAGGGAGAGACCCTGGAAAGGGGCAGCCCATTCTAGACTGGTAGTGGCAAATTTAGTAGGCAAGGGAATTTCCTTACAAGGTTTGTCTTGGGCAACTGCAAGATGGGTAGTTGTCTATACCTGCCCACCAAATGTTAAAAGTTATGTAGGGTCCTAAACAGGGTTCAGTCAAATGCCAGTCTAGATAGTCTTATCACCACATCTGTCTCATGTCTGTGTCCTTGTGGCATCTGTAAGAGCATGGAAGGCAAAGAGAAAGTACTTTTCCAAGCACAGAGAGTGAGCAGAACCCTCTGATTGCCCTGGACCAGCTCACAGGTCAACCCATGGTCATGTGTATAGATGACTTCCCCCAACAATGTCAAATTAAAATCAGGGATGCATCCATGTAAACTGATATGCAAATTGTATGAAACATATTATCATATTGGATCTCAAAATGGGTTTATCCAATAAAGAATAACAGTGTTTCTAATGTGAGTGGAAAGAACAGGTTGACACCACATATAGATGCTAAATTATGCATGGAAAATAATTTTTGAGATTATAAAAGTGGAGAGTATCTACAAAAAATGTGTAGCTAGTGCCTAAATGCCCAAGTTGTTTATATTATTACCAGAAATATGCATACAAACTAAATTTGCAGGTGGGCTTATTGCACCTGTTTTTCAAATGGCAGTCCTTAATGAACTACCTTCCTCAGAAATATGTGCAGTCGTAAATATGTAGTAGGCCTTATGTCAATTTCAAGACAACTGGTCATGTCCTGCTCAAATATTATCGTATGAGATTCAGGTCTTTTTCATATGCCGTCAGTCTATTCAAGTAGTCTATCAGGATTTAACTAGAGCAAGGAAAATAGCCTGTTTTAAAAATTACAAATTTATCTTTATGCCCCTTGCTCTCACTAATAATTCTACATGAAACAGATGAGTGGAATAAATTAATATTCACTGCAATTTCTACTCATCAGATACCTAGAATCCATGAGCCATAGAATTTATCTCTTTTAAATTCTGCTTTACTCGCTGTCCTGCTGCTTTATTTTTTACAGATGAGTCAGGCCTGGAGAACTGAGTAATTTTTCCTACGTCACAGAAATAACTAGTGACTCAGGTACTCCAGGTTCTTTGGACATCCAGCTCAGTTTTATTTGTTTGTTTTGTTTCATTTTGTGTTATAGTTACTACACTAGATTTACCTAGCAAAAAGTTTCACTGTCAATTCATTTTTCTTTAATAAGATAGGATTTCCTAATTGTTAATAAATTTTGTTAATTCTCCCTCAGATTTAATTCTCAAGATATGTTTCTGCTTGCTGTGAAAAAATGTATTTTTGGAGATGTATGCCACTTAATTCCTGTTAATTTTCTATAACAGATGGTATAGGTGTTTGATATATGCACTCACCTTCATATGGCCTGTTATTAGCTTTAAAAAAGAAATCTGAGGACACTTTTTTGTTCATCGCTGCAACCTTATTTACCTTTTCTTCTACATGAAATATTATTTCTAGGGAGAAAAAGTGTAAGAGAAATTTTCATGTTATTGAAATTGAGCCCGATTTGGTGATTAATTGCATTGTTCTCATTATGTTCTCTGCCTGATGTTTAGGGCTCATTACTGCAGTGTGAATTCAATGGAACGAGAATCTTAACCAGGTGTGGGTTATTAAAGTGGCAGTGCCCAATTTGAAATTGTTAAAGGAGGTGTATCAAAGTTGATATGCTAAACTATGTAATTCTTCTAGAAAGAAAAGTAGCGCTTGCTCAGGAAAATCACTCACATCCATCATGTGACAAAAAGATTCAAAACCCTGCTTCCTGTGGGTTGAGCTGGAGGAAATCTTCATGTCTGTATATAGGATATTCCAGCAGCTTCAAAACTGACACAATAATATAGTCTATTAAAAAGCACACATTTAGGTATTTATAAAGCTATTTATTTCTCACCTCTTAAAAAAGAGATACTTTCCTTCACTTAGAAGAAAATAAAAAGTATAGGCTGAAAGAGCACATGAGGTATGTATTAGTCCCCAGTTATAATAGATTTAGCCTCAGTTCTAAAAGAACATATATTCTTAAAGCTTTATTTGTACTAACTAGACTTAGAAATGGGTTAATTTCTTCAGAAAGATTAATGCATGCTCAAAAGTCAATTGAAAGTGAAGTTTTATTAAATTCCTTAAATCTTTATGTAGTTTCACTATAACAACATCATGCGGGCTCACCTGATAGACTTGGGGATTACAGTGATGCAAGTTTGTGCCAACTGGTCTAGAGAGATCCTCATAACCACCTGTGGAAATATCTGGCACATAATGCTAGATCAACAATGAATTTGGCACAAGTCAGAAAACTAAAATAGATAGTATATTACATCACATACAGTTCAACAGTTTATGAAGGAATTCATAATCCTATCCTACAAAATCTTTCTTTGAGCCAGGTACAGTGGCTCCCATTTTACACATAAATAAACTCAAGTTTAAAGAAAATGTTTTTCTTGCCCCAAAACTCACATTTAGTTAACCATAGACTGCAGGCTGGAACCCTAAACTCTGACTTTCTCCATTGCCTCTCCACAAATTGTTCATAAGTGGTTAAAGCAAAAAATATATGTATGTCAAATATTTAGCACCATGCCTGGCAGATATTAATGTCTCAATGAATGCTGACAAATATTATTATAAGTCCATGTATACTAACATTCTATAGAACAGTTGGGAGAGGAAAAAAATCTAGATTCAAGTTTTAAATAGAGTAATTGTTATTACAAATACAAGGAAAGGATTTAGATACAATACATTGGATAGAAGAGGAGTTGGGTTAAATCCAAGGAGCTCTTCCTTAAAGAGATGGCCCAAGGCCAAACTTGGGCCTTCCAAGACATATAGGATCTGACAGAGAACAGATTGGCAGTTGCCAGAGGCATGGAGAGGAAGATGGGGAAATTTGGTGAAGGGAGTCAAAAAGCACAAACTTCCCATTATAAAATAAATAATTCATGGGGATATAATGCACAGCATAACATTGTAGTTAATAATACTGTATTGCATATTTGAAAATGGTCAAGGAAATAAATCTTAAGAGATCTCATCACAAGAGAAAAATGCCTGTAACTATGTACAGTGAAGGATGTAAACTAGACTTACTGTGATGATCATTTCACAATATATGCAAACAGAATCATTATGTTGTATCCCTGAAACAACTAATATAATATTACATGACTATTATACCTCAATTAAAAAAAATACAAGCAGAAAAAAAATAGGATCTGGAGTTGACCTGGATGCCTTGCAGTAGCAACAGAAAGAAGATCAATTACCTAAAATGCCAATTTTATCACATCAATCTTGTTCTTTTGAACAAAAAAAAATATTATTTGTTCAGTTACAATTTGACCAAACCAACAAAAGAGAAAATTTGGAAAAGTCTATAAAAATCCCACCTATACTATCATGACATTATAAAAGTCTATGGATGGCAAATATTTATATTTTCTTCCTATAAAATTATAACTATTTGGAAATGTGGGTGTTGGAATTTTGCTATGTCTGAAAATGGATTTTGTATTGTGGCTAAGTCTATCAGCTTCACCATTTATACTTCATTCCAACAGGGAATAATTTCTAGTTCATTTATTTTACATAGAAAACTTACACTAAAAAGATAGTTCACATATAAAGGGTGGTTCAAATATAGGAAATACAAAACTCTATTGAGTACTCAAATAACTCGTGATTTTCCAGATGCAATTTACTCAATTTACTCTCATTATCCTTGCTTTATCCCTCCAACAAGAGGTCCTTAGACCATTTTATGGTCCTATGAATATTAGCACTTCTAATAGCAGTTGGATATAAAGTGAAAAGTTAAATTTAAATCAGCCCATTCCACTGCTACTTTATTAGTTTTAAACTGAATCCTTTGAATGGTGCAGAAAATTATCAGCTCTAATGGAAGTATGATTTATTTCTGATGTAACATATCCAATTTTTGTCCTTTATTCAGCTATGTCAAAAAGCATTTATTTTGTCCCATGGTACCTCATACCAGCCTGTGTTTGGGTATGCTCTAAGAAGCATTAAGAGTTTCACAAAGGGGTCTGTACTTTTGAGTGTTTTATGCAGTTACACATTAATCTGCCACTTGCAAATGGCTTACCCGACTTCACGTCAGCAACTATTTCTACCCGGATTATACATGACGACTATTTTTCTTGTGACTTCTTAGATGTTTCCATTTCCTCTGCCTCTCCATTGCTCAGCCTTCCCCAGTATGCCAAGTCAGCTCACATCACCATATTTTTGCATAGTTTGCTCTCTCTGTTGGCA
Source organism: Mormoops blainvillei (assembly GCA_004026545.1). NCBI lineage: Eukaryota > Metazoa > Chordata > Mammalia > Chiroptera > Mormoopidae > Mormoops > Mormoops blainvillei. The sequence continues at coordinate 85,252 of PVJD01004736.1, read as the reverse complement.
CTGCCCTGTCCTCTAATTCTCAACCTGGCATACGCTCATGTATCTGTCAAGTGTCTGCTCAAATAACGCCTTTTCTAATTAACCAAGATATTGACTATTCTCCCTCTGTGCTCCCATAGGATTCTATTATTACTATTTATTATTTATCACATTTATCTCCTGGATTAGAGCATGAGTTCCTTGAAAGCTTAAAATGCATTGCACAATAGCTTAGTGTCTGGCACATAGTTAAAAACGCACAACAGTTTTTCAGAAAAATAATTACAACTAACATGTTTGAGTGTTTCCCATGTCAGAAAGTGTCAGGAAACTTATATACATTACTCATTTATTTCTTAATATGACTCTATCCATTACATACTATTACTATTTCCATTTTCAGATAAGGAAACTGAGACACAGGGATAGTAAATAAATTGCCCAAGATCACTCAGTGAACAGGGTTCAAAGCCAGGGATTTCAACCCTAGTATGGACTTCAGAGCCTTACTCACCCTGTATGGACATTCTGAGTGAACAAAGACATGAATGAATCACTGCATGATATAATTTCATGCTTCAACCTTGTGTCCATAAAAATTTGGTAACCCCGTGTATTTATTGAGCATACATGATATGATAGACACAGAAGGCACAGATGTTGCCTTAAAAATACTCAAAAAGGAGTCCTGGCTGGTGTGGCTCAGTGGATTTAGTGCTGGTCTGCAAACAAAAGGGTCGCCGGTTCAGTTCCAAGTCAGGACATGTGCCTGTATTGCAGACCAGGTCCCTAGTTGGGGATGCATGAGAAGCAACCACACATGGATGTTTCTCTCCCTTTCTTTCTCCTTCCTGTCCCTTCTCTCTAGAAATAAATTTTAAAAATATTTTTAAATAGTGAAATACTAGAAAAATACTCAAAAAAGAAATAGACGTCATGTTAATAATGGGTAAAAACCTGCTATAGGTATTCTTATATCAGAAGTAATAAAGACACAATAATTTGAGGTCAGTTCTAAACAATTTGGTACAGTAAAAGCTTTATAAATGATGCAAGTCTTAAAAGATGAAAAGTTGTTTTTTTTTAAACCAGGTAACAGAAAAAATATATATCTTTGTGGTTTTAATTGGCATTTCTCTGACAATTAGTGATACTGAGCATCTTTTCATATGTCTTTGGCCATCTGTATGTCCTCTTTGGAGAAGTGTCTGTTCAGGTCCTTTGCCCATATTTTAATTAGATTGTTTTTTTTTTTGGTGTTAAGTTTTATAATTTCTTTATAAATTTTGGATATTAAACACTTATCAGATGTATCTGTGAACATGTTCTCCCATTCAATGGGTTGTCTTTTTATTTTATTGATGGTTTCCTTTGCTTTGCAAACACTTTTTAGTATGATGTAGTCTCATTTGTTTATTTTTTCTTTTGTTCCCCTTGCCTGAGATATTGTCTCACACTTGTCAGAATGACTATCAATAAATCAACAACTAATACTGGCAAAGATGTAGAGAAAGGGTAACATTATTGCACTGTTGGTGAGAATGAAGATTGGTGAAACTACTGTGGAAAGCAATATAGCGCTACCTCAAAAAAATTAAAAATGGAACTGCCTTATAGCACAGTGATTCCACTTCTGGGAATTTATCCGAAGAAACCTGAAACACTAATCTGAAAGAATGTAAGCATCCCTATGTTCATTGCAGCGTTATTGACAATTGCCAAGATTTAGAAGCAGCCCATATATCTATCAATAGATGAGTGGATAAAACAGCCATGGAATATTTACAAAATGGAATAGTACTCAGCCATTAAAAAAGAAGAAAATTTTCCCTTTGCAACAGCACGGATAGACCTGAAGAACATTATGCAAAGTGAAATAAACCAGTCAGAAAAAGACATATACCATAGGATTTCACTCATATGTGGAATCTAATGAGCAAACTGAACTAACAAGCAAAATAGAGATGGACCCAAAGGTAGAAAGTAGGCTGACAGCTACGGGAAGAGGGGTGTATTGGCGGGTTTGAATCAAGCAAGAAGGGAAAAAGACTCATGGACATCACTGTGGTGATAGCAGGGAGGGAGGGGAGTGTAGGTGGAGGTTGACGAGGGTATAAACGTGATAAATGGTAATGGATGAAAAACAATAAAAATAAATAAAATAAATGATTTTTTAAAAAGAAAATATCTTGTTTCTAGTTAGATGGGGCTACAAAAACAAAACTGCCAGTGTTCACATTAGTTCCAGTTAAAAATATAAATAAGAATAAATAAGAATTACTACCAAAATTAATTTACTATAGTTCTGTGATTTATCAGAGTCTACCCACCTTTCATGTCCACCCTATTTCATTATATATATATATATATTTATTTATTCCAATAAATATATGTATATATATTCCAAGTTCTTGACCTCACTAGATTATCTCATTAACTTCTAAATATGCTTAAGTCTTTCTCATTACAAAAGTAATGAATGAAAGAGTATGTATTGTGTTATACCATTTCCACGAAATTACAGAGCAGATTAAATTATTCTATGATGAAAAAATGTCAGAACACTCTCTGTTCTCTGAGGAACAGAGGCAGGGTATATCAGGTTAAGCAGTATTATTTAATGAATAACTATCAATTTATGATGTATCTCCAATATTCATTAAGCAGTAGTAGTGATAGTGACATCCTTCTTTTCTTCCTGACCTTAGTGAAAATGGCTTCTTTTTCTTATCTAGGTAGGCTAATGCATCACTGGATAAGACAAAACAGTCCAAAAATAGAACCACATTTATATGGTTAACTTATGGTTTGACAAAAGTTTTAAGGTAATTCAATGGGAAATAGAAAGTTTTCCACAAATGATTTTCATACTCATGGGTAAACATATGGAAAAATGAAGTACAATCCTTCTCTCAAACCACACAAAAACATTAATTTGCAATTGATGCCTAATTATAAAGGAGAAAATTATAAAGTTTATTGGAGAAAACATTGAAGAATATCTCCTGCTTTGAAACAAACATTTCTTGCACAACACACAGAAAGGAAAAACATAAGACAAAATGATTTATAAATTGGGCTGCATTAAATGGACTTCTACCCAAGAGGTATCACCAAAAAAATTAAAGGGCAAGCCACAAGTTGGAAAAAAAATTCATAATGAATATATCCCTGACAAAGTATTTATATCTAGAATATATTAAAAGCCCCTGTTATTTACAAAATGACAAATAATAAAAACATGAGCAAAGATGTGAACATATTTTATAGAAAAAAAGCTTAATAAGCAAATGGCTAATAAGAATATAAAAAAATTGCTTAACATCATCCATCACCAGAGCAAATCAAATTGAAACTACAGTGACATGGTGACTTTACATCCACTAAAACAGCTAAAATTAATACTGTCAACAGCAAAGGCTGTCAAGCGTGAGGAACCGTTGGAACTTTTGCATATTGCTGGTGCAGTGAAAAGTGTTACAACCACTTTGGAAAACTGACAGTGCCTTATTAAGTCAATTATACATCTACCCTATGGTTTATCAATTCTGGTCCTTGACATTTACCTATCTAAAATGAAAACATCTACACACACACACACACATGGCTTGTTTATTTTAGCTTTATTCATAATCCCAAACCAAAAAACAAATTTTCCATCAACTGGAGAATTGTAAAAAGCAAATTGTATACTTATACAAAGGACTGTTTAGCACCAATAAAAAGGAAAAAAGTTGAAATATAGAAATGAGAACAATGTTGATATAGAAAGGAAAATGAGGGAACTTTCTCTAGTGATAGAAATGTTCTCTATATTGATTAGAATGTAGGTTCCATGATTGTATACATTTGTCCAAAATCATTAAAATGTTCTCTTAATGTCCTTGCATTTCACTGCATATAAATTTTACCTAAATGTAATTTTTCTCAGTATGAGACATATAAAATATCACTAGTTAATATGCACTTAGAATCTTCATATATTGCTAGTAAGAATGTAAATGGGTTCAGCTGATGTGGAAAACAGTTTGGAGATTTCTCAAAATGTTAAACATAGAATTATCATGTAACTTAGCATTTCAACTCCTAGGTACATACCAGAATAATTGAAACCAAGCACTCAAACAATACATGTGCATGTATGTTCATAGCAGTGCTAGTCATTGTAGCCAGGGAACCAATCAGGTTTCCATCAACAGATAAATGGATAAGCAAATTGTGATACAAACATACAATAGAGTATTATTCAGCCATAAAAAAGGAGTAAAGTATTGATATATTCTACATAACAATAAACCTCAAAAACATTATGGTAAGTGAAAGAAGTCATACATAAAAGGTCACATATTGCATGATTCCATCCATATGAAATTTCCAGAACAGTAAATCCATAAAGACAGATACAGATGGGTAGTCACTTGGGGCAGGTGGTTAAGCATGAATGTGGAGAAACTGCTTGCTGGTAATGGGCCTTTATGTTAGTGCTATGGGGACGTTTGGGAACTAAACAGATATGGTGATTGCTCAACACTGTGAGTGTACTAAATGCAATAGAATTGTTCACTTTAAAATGCTAAATTTTATATATTAGGTGAATTTCACCTCAATAACATTTTTAAAAAGGAACATTCATCAATTGTATCTCCTATTGTCTAATTAAAATTTCTAAATAGTAGTAATAAATACCTAAAACTGTGTTGTGCTGAGTCCTTTCCAAATTTGAGAATCTATAATTTGTGATGATGATGTTATGGAGAGAGAAAATATGCTCTTACACATTTTAACTTTTTTATTAAAATAAAACAAATATACAGAAAAGCACCTAAAAAGATAGCATCATGAACTTTCCTCAAACTAGACAACATAATTAGCCCTAATATGATGAAATACATGATTACACTGTCTTGTAGCCCCTCAAGTGCCCTTTATGTCATGAACGTCACACCCACCACTTATGTTTTATTGTTTTATTAACTTCAATCAGTATAGATTGGTTGTGTCAAAAATATGTGGAATAATCTAAATGGTATCTTTTGATGAACAATATTTATTGATTTTATTATAGTCCAATTTATTAGTGATTTAAAAATCTGTGTGCTTTATACAACCTGCTTTAAAAATATTTGCCTACTCCAATATTACAAAGATATTTTTCTGTAAAATAACCCCCAACCCCCATCCATGGAAAATTTGTTCCAAACCAATTGAGATCAGATGCGTGAAATCATGGATAGTACTGAACTCTAATCAGTTTATTAAACTCTGTGAGAAATGTGGCAGCAGCTTCTTCATCCACAAACTCAGCCTCTCTAGTAATTTTTACATTATTTCAATCCAAACCTATTGCTGAAACTGTGTAAAAAGTAAATGGCATCATGTGACTCATCACTGGGCATCCCTTGCTGAAGTTTTTGGATAGGCTTATATATACAATATGTTGCCATGAGTCAAAACACATTTTATGTCCATGTCTTCCTCCCACAAATTTAACACCTTTCCCATCTCCACTAAGCACTTTACATACACCATGGCCATAAATTTTATAGTTTGAGGTGTGATAACAAAACCTGCATAATAAATTTATTTGTCCTTCACAGTTTCATGGATAAAAGACTTGTTCTTATAGTAGATTTTAGCAAACTCATCATATAATATGTACTTTTTTTATTAAATAGAGAACTTTCACCTTTTCACTTATAGGAAGCACTTTATGGAGTCTCTTTGGCATATGAAATTGCCACCATCACTACTCATGGGTTTTGGGTCACTATCAAATAAAGTAAGGATTACTTGAACACAAGCACTGTGAGGCCAGGGCAGTCGATCCAATCACCTAGATGACTACTAAGTGGCTAATAGGCTGGTAGCATATACAGTATAGATATACTGGACAAATGAACGATTTATATCTGACCAGGACAGACTAGAACCACTCAAGATTTCATCACACTACTCAGGACATGTAATTTAAAACTTATGATTTGTTTATTCCTCAAATTTTCCATTTAGTATTTTCAGACTACAATTGACTATGGGTAACTGAAATCAAGGAAAGCCAAATTGCCGATAAGGAAGAACTAATGTACTTTCTCTTTAAATTTATATAGTTATACTATCCACATTTAGATTGATTATTAATCTATAATTGAATATTTTGTGTAGTGTGATGGAAGGCTCAAGATTTTTTTTAATCACATATAAATTTGGAGTTGATCCAACACCATTGAATGAATCACTCCTATTTCACTACACTTCAATATTATCTTTATTATACATGGGGTGACTACAAACTGAATTTTCTGTCTTATGTAATTAGCTTGTTTGTTTATATTTGTGCTAACACAAATTTGTTATAATTATAATAATTATATTAATACAATAGATCAATTATTGATATTAATACCAATGTGTAGTAATTACTGTAGTTATATTCTAAGTATATATTAATATACTTATAATAATTTCTTATAATTAATATGTTATATATAATAATTATCATTATAGTTATTGAAGTCTATACTATAACTACTCCAGACTGGTTATTTTTTAAGATTATCTAGGTACCTCATTGTTGTTTTGATTTTCATTTCTTTGATGATTAGTGATGTTGAACATCTTTATATATATCTGTTTGCATTTGTATGTCTTCTTTGGAGAAATGTTTCTTTCTCCAAATATCAAATATTTTGACTATATTTTGATCAGATTTTTTTATTGAGCTGTATGAGTTTCAAAAATAAATTTTGGATATCAGCCCTTTATTAGATATATCATGTGCAAATATATTCTATTATTCAATGGACCTAGAGATTATTATGCTAGTCAGACAAAGACAAATACCATATGGTGTATGTGAAATACTTATATGTGAAATTTGAAAAAAAAAATCAGATGAACAAACAAAGCAAAGCAAAACAAAACTTAAGAATAGTGATAAAACTGCCAGAGTTGGAGGAGGGAAGGGGTAGGTGAAAACCGTGAAAGGGCATATAGACAAAAATAGTGTGAAGTTTGCACAGTGAGAGATAATTATTAGACTTAGGGTAGTGATCACATTATAAGGCATATAAATGTTGAATCACTGTGTTGTACATCTGAAACTAATACACTATTGCATACCAAGTATATTTAGAAACAATAGCTAAACACAATTTTTTCTTTGCATATCAGTGCTTTTAGATTTGTAAAAAACATAATTTCCATTATAGTATTTTTATTGTAAAAGTAGAAAATGGAAAACTATTATTTAAAATATACTTGCTCAAAGTACCAAATTTTATCGTTCAAGAGTATTCCTTTGTTTTTTATGTCTGCTGATTTTTATTTTATTATTATTTATTTATTTTAACTTTTTATTATTTATTGCATTTTTCCATTATCATTTATCCCACTTAAACACTCTTTAACCTCCACCCACCCTCCCTCTCCTGCCCCACAATCACTATATTGTTGTCTTGTCCATAAGTCCCTTTTTCTTTTTTCTCACTCCTTCCGTGCCCTCACCTCCCACCATCCCAGAGCTGTCAGCCTGCTCTTTATCTATGAGTCTGTCTCTATTTTGCTTATTCACTCAGTTTGTTCATTAAATTCCACATATGAGTGAAACCTATGCTGTTTGTCTTTCTCTGACTGGCTTATTTCACTTAGCATAATGTTCTCCAGGTCCATCCGTACTATCACAAAGGGTAAAATTTTCTTCTTTTTTATGGCCAAGTAGTATACCATTGTGTAAATGTACCATGACTGTTTTACCCAGTCATCTACTGATAGACATTTGAACTCCTTCCAAATCTTGGCTATTGTAAATAATGCTGCAATGAACACAGGGATGCTTACATTCTTTTGGATTAGTGTTTCAGATTTTTTTGGATAAATTCCCAGAAGTGGAATCACTGGGGCATAAGGAAGTTCCAGTTTTAATTTTCTGAGGTATTTCCATTGTGCCTTCCACAGTGGCTTTACCAATCTGTGTTCCCATCAACAGTGCAAAAGCGTTCCTCTTCCTCTCTGTTCTTGCCATCACGTGTTGTTTGATTTGTTGACAGCTATTCTGACAGGTGTGAGGTGATGTTTCATTGTGGTTTTAACTTGCATTTTTCTGATGATTAGTGACATTGAGCATCTTTTCATACATCATCTGGCAGAACTAATGTCTGTTTGAGTGTGATGGGTAGGGTAATAATATGGGTGTAACAATTTATAGTTTTAATTTGAATATCTCACCTAAAATGTCATATTATTGAGTGTGATATCATTATGTTACAGGGTTACAGGCTTATGATTTTATAATAAAAAGGGACATCATTTGCGCTGGGCCCCATATGCCTATTGGCCAACCGTATGTCCTTTTTGGAGGAGTGTCTATTCCGGGCCTTTGCCTGTTTTTTAATTGGATTTTTTTTTTTGGAGTTGAGTTTTATAGAATTTCAGTAAAATAGGTATGAAATTATATTCCCTGACTTTACAGACATCAAATTGTGATTATACAATTAATGTAAAAGTTTGATTATAGGAAATTGAAAAATAAATATTAAAAATATTTAAAAATATTTTATTGTTATTCTTAAAATTTTACCATATTTATGGTCTGATTTTAAATGCATTTTTATAGTTATAAGATAGTGACAACAATTTTTAAGCATTCTAAGTTAAAACTTCATATACCATAGTAAGAATATATGAAGTTGGATTCAAGACAGAACATATGTTGAACTGAGCAGTATATGGACTTTTCACAATTAAAAAGCTTACTGACTCAATCAATTTTATGAGTTTTAATAATGCGTAAAGTTATTGCTCATGTTCCTTGACAGTGGAAATGACAAATATGATAGTAAAATCAATTTTAATTTTATTCAGGACTTGAGAAAATCATAAAAAATATATTTGTGGCTATTTCTCACACAGTATTTTAATAGGGTAAATAGTTTAGCCATTGAAATGATTACCGGATTAAAACAATGCTTGTTATTTTCTAAGTGGATATCAAAATTTGCAACAGTCTACCTGAACTATGAGGCCAAGCCAGGAATTTATAAGCAAATACCTTAGAACTCAGAGAATGCCTGAGGGTGTGCTGAGAATAGGATGCTGATTTACCCACATGTGATTAAATCTACCTGACAGATATTGTTATTTAATTGTTTTCTAAATAAGCAAGGCAGTCCTAATTTCCTGTTGTTTCCTGTTTTTATATCTATATGAATTTATACATATATATGCATTTATTTGTCATCTATTAGTCAGCAAGAGTAATTGTTAAGTATTAGTTTATATAATTTGGGCTATGTAATTTATTTTCTGATTTCTTGGGTATATTGAGATTTTTTTTCCTATTACTTCTATGTATTTGGAGATTTTATATATATATTATATATATAAAATATATATTATATATATTTTAAAATACTTGCCTTACAGCTTCTTTATGTCTTCCAGCATTTACTAGACTTGAAGATTTTAGTCTCTTCAGGTTAATCTATTATTTTCCTGGTGGCCTACATGAGTTTTCCCTTTATCATCGAATGTAAAATATTTTCTGAGATTGTATTTATGTGTGAAATTCTATCAATTTATTTTATAATTCGACCTTTTCTTATATATATGTTTCCCCACCTTTCCCTAAGGAAATTGTTCATGGTTTATATCTTTATTTGTTGCTTCACTTTTAACTACCTTATTTCTTTCTAAGGTAGATTTATAACACAAATTAAATTTCATATTTTTATCATCAGTAGTTTTCATTTTTTTCCTTCATCAGATTCATTTTGGCCATTCTCTCTTCATTGTCAGGGAGCATTTTGTGTCTAACATGTCACTGTGTCCTTAGTAGCATTTCTTTTTTTCAAAAATGTTTCTCATACTTATTTTATTATGCTCATGCACTTTGTTTTTGTCATTTTCTCTGCATCTCTTGTTTTTGTCTTATACTGACTTTTAAAATCTCAGCACAGCCTAAACTCTCTTGTCTCACCCACATCAGATGCCATGTATTTATGTATTCTCTTGACTACCTTCTTAATGAAGCACTCAGAGTAATCTTTTTAGATCGCAGATATAATCATGTAACTTCCTTATTAATTTTTTTCAATTATTTTCTATTGCACTTAGGAGAAAAAAAAAGAAACAAAATGTCTTAAAAGGCCCAGCAAGAACTTGTTCCTCTCCCTGTTTCTATCTTCATATATAAGAACTCTTTTCTCTCTTAAATGCTTTCACAGATGCTTATTAAATATGAAACTTAAATACCTATAGGCACAGTACCACAGAACATATTAATATTTTAAGAAGGTATTTAATGTCTTACACATTGAACTATTAAAATTCAAATATTTATAGATTATTGCCCAGGGAATTTTATGATACTTGAGAGTCTGTTGGTTAGAAAATTTCTAAATATATTCAAGTATGTGTGTACTTGGACAATGTATATTATGTGTATGTTTGCTTTACCGTTCTTTTGTGTTCTTCTCACAAGCAGTCTATACATAATAAATTGACTAGACTTGCAGCCACTCATATGCTTCAATAATTTAGATTGCAATTGACATGATGATAAACCCATGATGAAAACCCACTGTTTTAATTTTTTAAATAGACTTTTTTTTATTAGATTCACAGTAAAATTGAACTGCAAGCATAGAGTGACTATGGATACCATGTCCGCACATGGGTACAGCCTCTCCCACTGCCAGCATCTCCCACCAGAGTGGCACATTTGTTATAACTGATGAGCCTTTATGTGATAACAATTACACTTTATTACCACCTAAAGTCCACAGATAATTAGGTTTCAGTCTTGGCATAGTTTATTCTGTGGGTTCTGATAAATGTATGATGACATGTATCCACCATTATCAATTCATATCATACAGAATGGTTTTAGTGTCCCCAAATCATAGTGCTCTATCTAAATATATCTCATTCTTCCCCCAAAACCTGGCATCATTGATCATTTTACTATTTCCATAGTTTTGCCCTTTCTAGAGTGTCATATGGTTGGAATTATATAGTATACAACTTTTTCAGATTGGCTTCTTTCATTTAGTAATGTGCATTTAAAGTTCCTCCATGTTTTTCATGGATGATAACTCATTTTCCTTAGGTGCTGAAAAATATTTCATTGCATAGATGTACTACAGTTTACTGATCTAAATGAAGGACATCTTGGTTAATTCCAACTTTTGACAATAATGAAAAAAGCTGCAATAAATATATGTGTAGAGGTTTCTCTGTGGATAGATGTTTTCAATTCATTTGGATAAATTTCAGAAAATGCAATTGCCTGATCATATGGTAGGAGTATATTTAGTTTTGTGAGAAACTGCCAAACTGTCTTCCAAAGTGACTATATCATTTTTCATTCCCATCAGCAATGAATTAGAGTTCCTTCTGTTCTATATTCTTGCCAGTATTTGGTATTGTCAGAGTTTTGGAATTTGGTGATTTTTAATAGGTATATAGTGGTATCTCATTGTTGTTTTAATTTGTAATTCCCTAATGGCATATGATATTGAGCGTCTTTTAATATGCTTTTTTTTGTCACCAGTGTATCTTTTGAGTTGAGGTATCTGTTCATATCTTTTACTTATGTTGAAATTTAGTTATTTATTTTCATACTCTTGACTTTTTAAAGTTCTTTGTATATTTTGGATAAAAATCTTTTACCAAATATATTGTTTGCAAATATTTTCTTTCAGTCCATGGCTTCTTATTCTCTTAACAGTGTCTTCTGCAGAACACGAGTTTTAATTTTAATAAGGTTTTGTATCTCAGTTATTTTTTAATTTATTGTTATTCTATTACAGTTGTCCCAATTTTTCCCATTTTACTTTCCTCTGCTCAGCCTACTCCCCACTCCCACAGGAAATCCCCACACAGTTTTCCCTGACCATGGGTCATTCATTCACATTCTCTGACTAGTCTCTTCTTCTTTCTTCCATTATCCTCTACCCCTTCCCCTCTTGTCACTATCAGTCTGTTCCATGTTTTCATACCTCTGGTTCTATTTTGCTTGTTAGTTTATTTTGTTCATTGTATTCCTCTTATCAGTGAGATCACATGGTATTTGTCTTTCGCCAACCAGCTTATTTCACTTTAATTCCAAAACCAGATAAGAAAACTACTGGCCAATATCTCTGATGAAATTAGATGCTAAAATTCTCAACAAAATATTGGCAATCTGAAACAAGCAATATATTAAAAAGATCATACACCATGATCAAGTTGGATTCATCCAGGAATGCAAGGATGGTACAATATTGACAAATCAATAAACTTAACACACTTCATAAACAAAAGGAAGGAAAAAATCACATGATCATATCAATAGATGCTGAAAAAACATTTGACAAAATCCTGCACCCATTTACGATAAAAGCACTCAGCAAAATGGGAATAGAGGGATCATACCTTAACATAACATAGGTCATATTGAGAAACTTACAGCCAACATCATACTCAATGGGCAAAAAATTAAAAGTTTTCCCCTTAAGATCGTGAACAAGACAAGGGTGTTTACTTTCACCACTCTCATTGAACATACTGGAAGTCCTAGTCACAGTTATCAGACAAGAAAAAGAAATAAAAGGCATCCAAATTGGAAAAGAGGAAGTAAAATTGTCATTATTCACAGATGACATGATAATGTACATAGAAAATCCTGCAGTCCCCACCAAAAAAAACTACTTGACTTAATACATGAATTTGGCAAAATACTGGGATGCAAAGTCAATATTCAGAAATCAATGGCATTTTTCTATACCAACAATGAACTATCAGAAAGAGAAACTAGGAAAAAATCTCATTTAATATAGCAAAAGGAAAAATAAAGTACCTAGTAATAAATTTAACCAAGGAGGTAAAAGACCTATACTTGGAAAACTATGGACCACAGTAAAAAGACATGGAGAAAGATACAAATAAGTGGAAGCATATACTGTGTTCATGGGCTGGAAAAATTAACATCATTTAAATGTCCATACTACCCAAAGCAATCTATAGAGTCAATAAAATTCCTATTAAAATACCAATGGCATATTTCACAGATCTAAAGCAAATATTTCAAAAATGTATATGGAAACAAAAAAGACCCAAATAGCCTCAGCAATCTTGAGAAAGAAGAACAAAATAGGAGGGGTCACAATACCTGATAGCAAACTATGCTAAAAGCCACTGTAATCAATAGGGTCAGGTACTGCTATAAGAACATACACATAGATCAATGGAACAGAATAGAGAGCCCAGAAATAAGCCCATGACTGCATGGTCAATTAATATTTGACCAAGGGGGCATGAGCATACAATGGAGTAAAAATTGCATCTTCAATAAATAGTGTTAGGTGAACTGGACTGGTACATGCAAAACAATGAAACTAGACCACCAACTTATACCATACACCAGAATAAAGTCAAAGTGAATAAAAAGCTTAAACATAAGTTGTGACACCAAAAAGTCCTAGAGGAAAACATAGGCGGGAAAATTTCAGATACCCCATGTAGCAATATTTTTGCTGATATATCTTCTAAGGCAAGGGAAATAAAGGAAAAAATAAACAAATGGGACTATATCAAATTAAAAAACTTTGTCACAGCTAAAGAAACCATTATAAAAATTAAAATGGAATTGACAGTATGGGAGAACATATTTGCCAACAATACCTTGGACAAGAGTTGGATCTTCAAAATTTATAAAGAACTCATCTGACTCAACACCAGGAAGACAAATGATCCAATTTAAAAATGGGCAAAGGACCTAAATAGTCACTTCTCTAAGGAGGACATATGGATGGCTCATAGACATATGAAATATACTCAACAACACTAGCCATCAGAGAGATGCAAATTAAAAGAACAATGAGATATCACTTCACACCAGTCAGAATGGCCAACATGAATAAATCAACAAACAAGCACTGATGAGGATGTGAAGAAAATGGGGTGCTAGTGCACTGTTGGTGAGAATGCAGACTGGTGCAGCCTGTGAGGAAAAAGGTATGGAATTTTCAAAAAACTATATGTGGAACTTCCTTTTGACACAGTGATTGCACTGCTGGGAATATACCCTAAGAATCTTGAATCGCAAATTCAAAAGTTCTTATGCCCCTCAATGTTCATAGCAGCACTGTTCACAATAACCAAGTGCAGGAATAAGCCTAAGTGCCCTTCAATAAATCAATTACTTGTTTAATTGATCATGCCTTTGTTGTTGTAACTAAAAAAACCATTACCATACCCAAAGTCACCTAGGTTTTCTCTTATGTTATCTTCTAGGATTTTTATAGTTTTGTCTTTTAAGCTTAGGTCTGTGACTATTTTGAGTTGGTTTTTGGGAAGAGTGTAAGTTCTTTTTTTTACATTATTTTTTTCCATTGGATATCTAGCTGTTCTAGCAACACTTGTTGAAAAGACTATATTTTCTTCATTGTATTACCTTTGCTCCTTTGTCAAGGATCAGTGAACTATATATGTTTCAGCCTATTCCTGGGCTCTCTACTTTGTTATATTGATCTATTTACTATTTGTTTGCTGAGATCACACTGCATAGATTATAATAGCTTTATACAAAGTGTTAATGTTGAGTGATGTCAATAGCCCAACTTTTTATTTTTCTTCATTATTGTTCGGCTATTCTGGGTCTTTTGCTTTGTTGCGTAAACTTTGGAATCAATTTTTTTGTGTCCACAAAATAATTATCTGGGATTATGATTAAGATTGTATTGATTTTATAGGTGAATCTGGAAAGAATGACAATTTTACAATATTAAATTTTTGTATTCATGAACATAAAATATCTCTTCATTTATTTGTTCTACTTTGATTTCTTTAATCAGAGTTTTACAGTTTTTATCATATATATTTAGACACATTTTGTTACCTTTTTACCTAAGTATTTCATTTGGGGGTATTAATTAATATAAATGGTATTGAGTTTTGAATTTCAAATTACACTTGTTCACTGCTGGTATATAGGAAAGAGATTAGCTTTTGTACATTGGCCTTGTATACTACGATCTTGTTATAGTCACTTTTGTTCCAGTTTTTTTGTTGATTCTGTTGGATTCTACATAGATGATCATCGCATGTGTCCACAAACACAGTTTTATTTCTTCTTTCCCAATCTGTAGAACTTTTGTTTTATTTTCTCGTCTTCTTGTATTAGCTAGAACTTCTAGTACAATGTGTAAAAGAAGCAATGAGAGATATTTCCTAGCAGAAAAACTTCTAGTTTCTCACAATTAAGTATAATGTTAGGTATAGTTTGTTTGTTTGTTTGTTTGTTTGTTTGTTTGTTTTGTAGGTGTTCTTTATCAAATTGAGAAAGCTCCACTCTATTCCTTGTTTTCCAACAGTTGTTTTTTTTTTATCATGAGTGAGTATTGGATTTTTTTCAAATACTTATTCTGCATCTTTTGATATAACCATGTGTTTTTTCATTATTAGCCTGTTGATATAATGGAGTATATTGATTTTTGAATGTTGAACCAGCCTCACAAAACTGCAATAAATTCTGCTTGTTAGTGGTATATATCTAATATATTTTTAGAATGATTTGATAATATTTTTTGTTTGAGGATTTTTATATCTATATTTATATGAAATATTGGTCCATAGCTTTCTGAAGTATTTTTGTGGTTTTATTATTAAAATAATGCTGGCCTCATATAATGAGGTGAGAAGAATTCCTTTGGCTTCTATTCCTTTGGCTATATTTTTCCAAAAGAGATTTTAAGAATTGGTATAACTTCTTTCTTAAATATTTAGTAGAATTCACCAGTGAGCCCATCTGGGCCTGTACTTTCTTTTTGAAAGGTTATTAATTATTGATTTAATTTATTTATTAGATTTAACCTATTCAGATTATCTATTTGTTCTTGCATGTATTCTTTTCTTTTCTCCTTTTTTAAAAATTGTTGTTCAGGTAAGGTTGTCTCCATTTTTCCCCAACCTCTCCTCCCTGCCCCACCCACCCCCACCTCCCACCCTCAATCTTTCCCTCCTTTGGCTTTGTCCATGTGTCCTTTATACATGTTCCTTAATGATCCTTCCCTTTTTCCCCCCTGTTATCCCCTCCCTCCTCCTCTCTTATTTTCAGTTTCTTCTTTATTTCAATCTCTCTGGTTATATTTTTCTTGCTCGTTTGTTTTGTTGATTAGGTCCCACTTATAGGTGAGATCACATGTTATTTGTCTTTTACTGCCTGGCTTATTTCACTTAGCATAATGCTCTCCAGATCCTTCCATGCTATTGCGAAGGGTAGGAGCTCCTTTCTCTCTGCTTCACGGCATTCTATTGTGTAAATGTACCATAGCTTTTAGATCCACTCTAGCAGATTTTCTCTTTCAAGGAATTGGTTCATTTTACCTATGTTATCAAATTTGTGGGCATAGAACTGTTCATTTATAACGTCCATAGTATCTGTAGCATTGGCCCCTCTTTCATATCTGATATTAAATTTGTGTCTTGTTATTTTTAATTAGTTATCCTGGTTGGAGGCTTATCAATTTTATTTTAAATTTTAGACAACAAACTTTTTGTTTTATTTATTTTCTCTATTAATATCCTGTTTTTAATGTTATTGATTCTGGTCTTTATATATTTTCTTATTTATCAGATTTAATTTGCTTTTCTTCATAAGTACCCAATATTTTAAAATATTTAGGCATATTGACCTACTCTTCATTTTAGGAGGTACCTGATATTGCCAATCTGTGCCATAGGTATTAAAAAAAACTTTATTCATTAAACAAGTGTCATATGCCTTTCACTGTTGAATCTTGATTTGTGTTATATTATTAACTCCTCATAACAATCATTTAAGAATAAACATTATTATCACCATTTTATTAATAAAAACTGAGTTCAGAAAATTTAGCTAAATTAACTATGACAGAAGTAGAGAATTAACACATTTTAGTTACCAAATGTTATTTTATAAGCTGTTTTCTATGTATACTGTTTTGTATACTATCTAAGAGCTTTAATTCCATTTTTAAATGTATTCTATAAATGGCTAAAAATATGAATTTATTACCCTAGTCTTTATTTCAAGGAGGAGCTAACATTGATGATAAATGTATTATATGACAGATATATACTAATTTACACCATAATGCCATGAGCTTTATTAGATTAATTAACCCAGTTTTGCAAACAATTAAAAGGAGGCCCAAAAAGAAACTGAATAATTTCCTTATAGTCTGCAACTTTTAAACTCTAGAATTTAAAATCAAACAAAAACTCTTTTGATGTAGAATCCCTGCTGTTAGCCACTAAGCTACCTAATTACTTCAGGGATAGCTTATTCTTTTTTAAATGTATTTTATTGATTTTGCTATAACAGTTGTCCCAATTTTCCCCCTTTTGCCGTCCTCCACCCAGTAACTCTTATTTCCTCTGTAATCCCCACCTTAGTTTATGTCTATGGTTCATACATGTAAGGTCTTTGGCTACTCCATTTCCTATACCATTCTTAAGACCACCCCCCAATCTATTTTGTACCTACCAATTTGTACTTCTTAATCACTGTACCCTTTCCCCCATTCTACCCCTTCCTCTTCCCAACAGGTAACCATCCAAATGATCTCCATATCTATGATTCTGTCTCTGTCTTGCTTGTTTAGTTTGTTTTTTAGATTCAATTATTTTTAGTTGTGAATTTACTACCACTTTAATGTTCATAGGTTTGATATTATTTTTTAAATAAGTCTTTTGAGCATTTCATTAAATAAGGGCTGGGGAAAGTAGTGGCAGAAAAATGTTGACCAAAAAAATAAATAAATAAACAGGGGGAGGCTAAGAATAGTATAGGAAATTGAGAAGTCTAAGAACTGATATGTACAACCCATAAACATTAACTAAGAGGTGTGGGGATAATGGGATGGGGTGCAGGGCAGAGGGGATAAAGGAGAGAAAAAAATGAGACAACTGTAGTAGCATAATCAGTAAAATATGGCAACAACAACAAAAAAAAGGCTTGGTGATGATGAGCTTCTTTAGCTTTACCTTGTTTGGGAAGCAATTTATCTGCCCTTCCATTCTAAGTAATAGCTTGGCTGAATAGAGTAATCTAGGTTGTAGATCCTTGGTTTTCATTACTTTGACTATTTCTTCCCAGTACCTTCTAACCTCAAAGTTTCTTTTGAGAAATCAGCCATCAGCCTTAGAAGAACTCCTTTGTAGGTAACTATTGACTTTTCTCTTGCTGTTTTTAAGGCTATATTAACCTTTAACATTTTAACTATGATTTGTCTTAGTATGGTCCTCTTTGGGTCCATCTTGTTTGGGACTCCCTGTGCTTCCTGGACTTGTATGTCTATTTCTGTCACCAAATTAGAAATGTTTTCTTTCATTATTTTTTCAAATAAGTTTTCAATTTCTTGTTCTTTCTCTTATCCTTCCGACACCCCTATGGTTCGAATGTTGGTAGGTTTGACAACATGCCAGTGGCTCTTTACCCTATCAAGTTTTTAATTTTTTTTTGTTGTTGTTGCTCTGATTAATTTTTTTTTCTTTCTTGTTTTCCAAATCACTGATTTGATTCTAGGCTTCATCCACTCCACTGTTGATTCCCTATAAATGTTTCTTTATTTCACTTAGTGTAATCTTTATTTCTGCCTGGATCTTTTTATGGTGTTGAAGTGCCCAATGAGTTCCCTGAGCATCCTAATAATCAATATTTGGAACTCTGTATCTGTTAGATCGCTTATCTCCATTTTGTTTACTTCTGTTTCTGGAGGGTTTTTTTTTTTTTTTCTGTTCTTTCATTTGGACCATTTTTGTCTCCTCATTTCGGTAGCCTCCTTGTGTTTGTTTCTATGTATTAGGTAGAGCTGCTTTGACTCCCTGTCTTAGTAGCATGGCCTACTGTATAAAAGTGTACCCATAAGTTGGATGGCATGAAGCCTTAGGTAACTGCCTGAGTAACCTGTGTGAACCAGGCTGATGGAGTCTCAGATATTATGCCTCCTGCTCTGCGGCTCTGGGTGGGCAAGGGCTCAGAAAAAGGGCAATGGTTGCTGCCTTGTCTCTGGAGTTTTGTCCAGGAGGAAGCTGCCCTCTGGCATTCACCCTGATGCCAGACACTTTTGTTTCTCCCCATATGCCACTGGTACCCTTCAGCTTCTGCCCCAGTGCTGACGCCCAGAGGGAGTGAGTCTGGGTAAGTCCTAAATTTGTTGCAGGCCCTTTAGAAGAGATGTCTAAAATTCCTGCAGTTTTGTCCACTACCCCTACCCCCCACTTGTTTTTACAACCAGAATTATCGGGACTTATCTTCCTGGCACTGGAAGCTTGGGCTGGGTGGTGGTATGGGGCTGGAATCCCTCACTTCGAAGATATCCATCCTTAAATTTATCCACCATACGTGAGTGTGGAACCACCCATCCTGCATCTCCTCAACTTCACCTTTCCCACCTGCCTGACTGAATGTGACTTCTTAAATTCCTTGGTTATGGGACTTTCATTCAGCTCAATTTTCTGACAGTTCCATGTGATAGTTGTTTTGTAGTTTAGTTGTAATTTTTACTGTGTTACGGAGGAGGTGAGTAGTGTTTACCTATGCCTCTGTCTTAACTGGAAGTGCAAGTCCAGATGAAAAAGTTTTAATATTTCTTTTTTTTAATTAGGGAGACAAGTCCATCTTTTCTAACTAAGATTTCCAGTAAAGTTTAGCTTCCATAAGGCTAATTACTAAATATTCTTTGTGTAATACACTCAGTTGAAATGATCAGCAAAACACATTTCTCTCAGAGACAGGGGTTTCTTCTACCAGTTGGGTCGATGGTAGGTGAAGAAGCAAAATCATTCTCCATTCCAGTTAAGTGTGTCAAACCAAGAATTGTTTTGGCCATGGAACATCAGTTTTTACTAAAGCTTTCTTATTTCGTCTATTATTCAGGTGATGGATCTGTGAGGAACCAATGTGTATGGCTGGTGTGGCCAGATCTTGACAAACTCACAAAGAACCCATTGACATTTTCTCACAGTGCGGGCAAAGCACTGGTGACCAGTTAATGTTGGAATGTCTTCCTGGACTGATGAGGAGAAGGTGGAAATGGAAATTGAGGCTTGTCCACAAGCTAGATTTACTAGACATGCCCACTGGGCAGTATGGTGCTCCTTGTTGCCTATAAAGAAAAGAGCTGATAACTTATTTTTAATATTATATATAAATTATAACAAGAAGCCCTTACATTACATAAGAACCTGCATGCCAACCAAATAATTTAAAACAGAAAACAAACTAAATTTACCTAAAGGCATTTAAAAGTAATTAGATAGGTGTCATCTAATTTATCAATATATAACTATTTTAATATCCAGGATAGTTGTTAAGATTTGGTTCTTCAAAATACAGATAAAAAGTAAATATTATTTTACCATCTCTTCTCATTAATATATTTGAATTATACTCATGCAAGAAAAATAGAACAAATATATTGAGAAAATAGAATACAACCTAATTAACCCATAACCAATAGGACAGTTAATTTAAGAATTCCACTCCTTAATATATGGAAATATTTCTCTTTTAAAGATCACTTGTTAGTTTATGGTGCTTACTATATTGCAACTTGATTTTTAAATAGCCCTTTTATAACTCAGAGTTATCATTACCGTGAAACACAAAAAGCATTTCTAAAAAAAACAGCACTTGGAACACATCTGTTTCAATAATATGCTTTAAAGAAATTTGCATCTATTGGAATCTGATGGCTTGTTTGTGTGTTGCTTTGAGAAAGTGTACTACATGACTTGAAATTAGCCTGTGTATCAGGGGAGATGGGTGTTGCCATGGTAAGTACACATTTTTTAATTGAATAGCAAACTAATAGGCACATAAAACCCACATAACTTCTTGGCACAAAAATTATGTCTCCTGGGGCTACAATTAAACATATTCCTCTTTTGAAACATTTTGCTATTTTTTCATGTTTTGTTTAGATCGTAGAGCCCTGCATTTCGTTTTACAGCCTAACATCTCTTTTCCTCAGCTAAATGTCTTTCTCATTCCCTTCCACCAATGGAACTTCATTGTTTCAAGTGAAGGAAGAACTATTTTATGTACAAAGGAGACATTTAATATGTTAAAAGTTACATAAACCCATGTTCTGATTTTTAATGAATGCATAGAATAGTTGCACACAAAAAATATCGTTGAGCAATATTAAATATAATTTAAGAAATTACTTATTTTCATTTTAGAGTTCCCTATAAAACAGGGATTGCTATCAAAGGAATTAAACACTTTTGGATTTTACTAGAGAAATGTCATTAAATTTGCAAACTAAAAATCTTCATTTATCCCAGAAGTCTGGTATTTATTTAGTCTCTTCCATTCATTTTTCTTTCCTTTCTTACAACCCACCTCACATTATCCAACCCTACTTATTCATACCTTTCATTGACACAGCAGTAAAAACTTTTCCTTTTATTAGTTTATCCACTTACATATTATAGGCCCACATTTCTTTATTCAACTTTTGTTTCAAAAAGAAAAGTCCCTTTCATGGCAGTTCATAGGTGATATAGCAATTTGCAGGGTTGTGTTCTGCCTCCCTTCCCATTTTGAAGATTATTAATTTTTTTTTTGGTTTTACTTTAATCACAATGAGGCATGTGGAGAGGATAGTCATTTGGACTCATAGGCAAGTTATTTTTGGTAGCACATTGACAAATTTTTAAGTAGACATTGTATTTCACAAAGAATGCTCTTCTGAGATCACTGTGGCTTGAACAATAAGAAAATTCGAGACCACGGGAGACCAGCACAACAGGATATCCATAAGTAACAACGCCTACTTATAACCAGGGGAAGCTTAACAGACTTGTTTCTGACTGTGACAAACAGTGAGCAGAATTTTTAGAGAAGCTGTAAGCAGAGAATAAACACAAAAGATAACTGAAAAAGATTTGGTGTAGTGTATGAAGACAGCTTCTTGGTGCAAATCAAAAGTGATTTAGAGCAATAGTGACTGATCTTTTTCAGCAGCTGTCTCGACTTTTATTCTATTGCCTTATAGAGTTCACCCACCTGTGTTTTCTCACTTTGATTTCAGAGTTCATTTTTCATGATGGTCATTTCTTATGATTAAAGTGGACTTGTCTTGAAGGAATAGATGAATAGTCCCTTGTGGGTTCAAAGACACCTTCAGCGGCTTGGAACAAAAGGAAATTATTATAGAGATCAAGGGACTACATGGAAATGTTTTTACAGATTTTAAATAAAATATAAACAGCTGTTGAGAGAAGCATGGTACAGTAACAGTTGTTACCAATCCATTAATAATCTGAACACAAATTCGATCCTGTTCATTATGTGTAACCCACATTCCTCTATGGGGAAAAGTCAGATTTGAATGTGTAAAAAATGGATTCACCAGCAAATCAGAACAAATATAGAGAAAGGAAATGGTGAATCAAGTCTGCATTTATTATGTAATTTTCTTGAAAACCAAGTAATCAATATTTTCTAGCTATGTAATCAGTTGTGCTAATAGTGATAGCCTGCTTTTATTGTCTACCATAAGGAGCTGTCAGTTAAATGATGAAACACTCCAAGGAACTCTTTCCACTGCCTTTTCACATCTTCCATGCTAGTAAAATGCAGTCTTACTTTCTAATCAAATTCCATCTTTCTGGATAGTTGCTTATTGAAACAGAAAACATATTTCTCATTTCTTCTCATAATTCACTCATCTCAATTTGCTATGTGATTTAAATTCTCCTAGTGATATGTCCTACACAAATCCTCAAAGTGCCTTTAAATTGATGTGTGCAATGTATAGTGCAGAGGTAAGTGATTGATCTATTCTTTGTGGACCCTTTTCCCAATTGTGAGTTAAAGGACCTGAACAGGAAGTGATTATGTTCCCCTTTGCATTCAAAGACCTAAAATATTTTTGGCAAAAATATTTTACCAAATCAACTTGATTACTGTTAATTGTATTTGTACTGATGGTACATGATACAATAAAATGGAAGATCATAGAAATCTTACTCAAAAAGGCTACATAAACTTTTAAATATTGGTGTACACAGTTAATGACATCTGGTTTTAGACTACAGGACCTAAAGGCAATGAGGGTGCACAGGCCAACGGGAATGTCCAGCCTTTGGCATGACTGCCCTGCCTGTTGGGTATTCTTGAGAACTCGCTGAAAGTAAGACAACACTTCTGTCTTCAGTGTTTTGAGATGCAGCTACTCTATGTTAAATTAATTAAACAATGAGGCACTGGCTCAGTTGATCAGAGCATCAGCCTGTACACCAAAAGACTGCAGGTTCCATTCCTGGCCAGGGCACCTACCTACGTTGAGTGTTCAGTTCATGGCTGGGGTGCTTACTGGAGGCAACTAATCAATGTTTCCCTCTCTCTCTCTCTGCCCCTCTCCCCCTTTCTCTCTCTCCAAAATCAATTTTAAAATTTCTAATTGATGCAGGAAATCCATGGAATTCTAGGAAAAACAGTCCACATGAAATTGATTTTTTCAAAATATATAGAAGTTAGCTCAAATACTTTTATTGAAAACAATACATTGTGATTATAATAATGTGTCATTGCTACAGTATTTAAAAAGTCTTCTCTGCTACCTACAGAATAGGAAAAAAAGCCTTATTTGTGACCTAACCAAAATGTTGATATCCCCTATGTTAGTTTTCCTCTTCAGGTTTGCATTTTTGTAATGCATAATCCTCAGATTTCTGTCTTTCTAATGTTTTTAATCATCCCATAAGAAAAAATAATAAAATGACTTTTAAAAAAAATTCTCTTGCCTAACGAATAACTAAACGGCTCTATTTTGTTAGTAAAATGAATCTGTGATATGGTCAGGGGTGACCTAGCACATAATGAAAGAAGGAATCTATTTAATATGCTCATTAGTGATATTTATTAGGACACTTATGCAAGGAAAGAATGATCATTTAGGAATAACATTTTCATCAGGTAAAGTACCCCCTAGAGAGCCTTATTGTTCCCAAAAGTTCGAACATGAGCCATGTTAACATCTGAACAATGGTATCTCTAAACAAAGTAATTAACAGGCATATGTGTCCTGATGATCTAGACATCGAAGGACAAAAATTTCACATCAAAATTAGGCAGTAAAAACATCAAATATGAAAAGGCTGTTATTGTTGTTCTAGCAAACCTGGCCTGATGCATCTTTAAAGTGCAGTTATAAACTGTTACACTGAGTCATCATTTGTTTTTTTTTCCTCAATGGTTTCCATTTCAAATTTTCTGTTTACACGTCAGAGATGATTTTTCTCAATTTTTGTGTTCCATAGTCAGCCTGGGATTTGGAACTCAAACTGTGTTCTCACTATCTCTTCTCTTGGCCATTGATAAAGATCTGTAATTACAATGAGGCCACGGATTTTCTTGATGATGTCAAGAGGCAGAATGCAATTGCTCCTGACCTTTCTTAAACACATTACTCTGCTACCAGTAAAAGTTTCTTATGCCAGTAAAGCAAAAGTCAGGAAGAAATAGAAATAGCCAGAATGCTTCTTACTTTCTTGCACAGCACAGCCAAGCTGCACAACCTGTATCGTATCCTAGAAGAGAAAAATTCTTTGCCTTGGTACCTTTTCTCTGTGTCCTGGAGTCAAATTATAGCTTGGGGTCAAATTTTAGACCAGAGCCCATCTATTTACCAAAGCCAATAAAGTTGGCTTTTTAAAATTATTTTGATTATTTATCAGTGAAATGTTGTCATATGCCTCCCTCCCCTTATTGTCAGAGTCCCCTCCCTTTGCACACGAGAAGCAGTACAGGGTAGTGGGTAGTGAGTAAGGCTGTGACCTCTGCAGCCAGGCTGCCAGGGTCCTTTACCGGGCTCTGCCATTCGGCAGCTATGTGATCTGGAGCCACTAACTATAGCTCTTACACCTCATTTGCTGCCATGAGTGCTTACATCTGCAAGAGTTTTCCAAGGGTTGAATGCATAAAACAGTTAAAGGCTTATAACAGGGCTTTGTGAATGTATGGTATATAAATGAAAACTGTTGCTATTATTATTAATCTTATTATTATATTTTATTAGTTGTTATTTTTCTTCTAGCTTCCTTTTCTTTACTAAATAGGCTGGAAAGCAAAAAACAAATGTTTTTGATTCTCTTCCAACTAAACTGCAGTTCTATGATCAGTTTCTTCCAACCAATGCACATGCATAACAGGACAGCTGGCCAAAGGGATAGCAGATGTTCTGGACAGCATGGCAGAATATTGGCATCCAATCCAGCCATCGGCTTCTAAGAATTGGTATCACCGTGATGGTTGATTCCCCTAGAAGAGTCCCGCAGTGTGGCTGGGCATTCCTTCCTGACCTTGAAACACAAATCTAATTCTCTGTCATTCCTGATGACCTGATGTTCCATAAACTATCAACTACACCTTAGTAAATCCATTTCTGCTTAAACTAGCTGGGATGGACTTTGTTATCTGCAGTACAGTGCCCTGGCTGTCACACAATGTCATTTAATGTCCCATGGAACAGCATATCTTGTAAGTGTGACTACAGTGTGGCAAGGTTATGCCTCTCCTCTAGAGAATAGGAGTCTCTCATATATGTGACAAATTCTTCTCTGTATAGTTGTCAAATAGAAGGATGCCTTTCCTGCAATTTTGTAAGCACCTCCAGCTTCAAATTTCCAGAGAATTAAGGATATCTGCTCCGACGATGGCAGCGTATCCGTGGTTACCCTTGCAGTTCGTGCTTTTTCTCATGCTTTCCTTTCACCTCAGCCCAGATCGGCACAGTCAGCACACCAACCCAATACCTGATTCTGTGTCAAAGAGCAAATTTCAGTGTGAATAATGTAGACGAAGTGGATAAATTGCTGGGTTACAGCAATCGATGGTCTCAAACTTTTCAGAAATTTCTGCTTCCATTTCCCACCATGCCACTTTAAATAGCACATCAAGGCTTTCATTATTTCTGCTCACTTAGTCACTAAGAAGTCAAGGTCTTTCTCAAGGAATCATGAAACAAAAATACCCAGTTAGATAAGGGTGAAGTTGAGAACAAAACATAGGTCTTCTAGTTTCTAGTCCAGAACTGTATTTGTGACTCCTTACTACCAGTCTTTTATTGACTTAAATTTGTTTTTTTTTAATTTTTCTATTATAGTTGACATAAAAATTATAGTTGTTATAAGTATAAAACATAGTGATTAAACATTTATATGACTTATGAAATAATCACCCTGATAAGTCTTGTACCCATCTGACACCATGTATACTTATTACAATATTATTGACTATATTCCTTAGGCTGTACTATACATTCCCCATGACTGTGTTTTGTAACTGACAACTTGTACATCTTTTTTAAGTTAAATTTATTGGGGTAACACTGGTTATTAAAATATGTTTCAAGTGTACAACTCTATAATACATCATTTATATATTGCATGAGGGTTTACCACCCAAAGTCAAATCTCCTTTCATCACCAACTATTTGGCCTCTTTTACCCTTCATCACTACCCCCACCCCCACCCCGCACTGGCTGGTGGGAATGTAAACTGGTGCAGCCGCTATGGAAAACAGAATGGAAGTTCCTCAAAATATTAAGAACTTAGTTACCATATGACTCAGCCCCTCCTTTGGGCATCTAAAAAATAAATCAATAAAAACACTTATTTGCAAAGATATATGCACTCTTATGTTTATTAAAACATTATCCATGGTGGTCAAGACATGGAAACAACCAAAATGTCCCTGAATAAATGAGCAGATAAAGAAGATATAGGATGGAGTACTACTCAGCCATAAGAAAAGATAAAGTACTCAAGGTCTGTCCTTGTTGTTGCAAATGGCAGTATTACATCTTTTTTTTTTTTTATGACAGAGGTGATTTGTCTTTGGGTGGTGGGTACGCAACAAAATATACAAATCAGGTATCATAGAAATGTACACTTGAAACATATTTCATTTAAGTAACCAACGTCACCCCAATAAATTTAATAAGCAAAAAAAAAGATAAAATACTACCGTCTCCTTACTACTAGTCTTAACCAGGACTCATTAACTGACTGAGAGTATCACAGCTCTCACCATTATACCACGGGTAGTTATGTAAGCTACTGCTTGCCACTCTGATCATCTAAGCTAATTAAATCAGTCATTTAAAAATATATATTTAATCATACTAGCATGAATAGTAAGGCAGGTCCCAATATATTAGATTGTAATATATTTATAGTGATTACATTTAATATCAATTTGTTCCTCAGGGTGTTTTATTTGTGATTTGCAATGCAAAACTGGGAAAATTGATGGAATCACAAATACATCCAGGAATTTAGAAAGTTAATTAGTTCCTATGAGTCTCCGAAAGTCCTTTGGCATTCTCTGTCTGTAGTGTCCTTCCTTGTTCCCAACCCTTCCTCCTCTACCCTCTACGTCTGAGGAGCTTCTACCACTCTTCAAGGGAAAGATATTCTCTCCTTTACCTCGCTGTTCCTCATCACCTCAGCTCCCACACCCTGTTCTCTCATTAACACTCAGGAAATTTATTAAAGAGTGCTTTGTATTATAATCTGTGTTTACTAAAGTGTGCTTTCCTTATAGAAAATTTCCCATAGCCATGGTCAAGATCTGTCCAGAAAGTATCCAGCCATATAATGTGAAAAATAGACACATTTACTGACTAAAATACAAGATACAAGAATCATTGTATATAGGACAATGACATCTCAGTCCCCTTCAAAGTAAGCACACAATTCTCCCAACTGCAGCACAATATTCCTTCTGTTCTGGTAGCAGAAGCTGCAGAACAAATTTTGCCACAACAATTTTCATGCCAAGATCCTGTATCAATATCTCAGGATATCAATATCCTGCATCAATATCCACACAGTAGTTTTGGGAATCCTCAGATCAGCTTCTAGATCTCTTACTGTCAGTTGCTGATCTTTGCTGATTCCAGCCCATGCATGTTCAACATTCTCAGGTGTTCTACTTGTTGCAGGCCTTCCCGAATGTGGATCACTTGCAACAGATTCTTGACCATCTTTGAAGCATTTGTGCTACACTTATTTGCACTGCACTCATTGCATCGACCCCCAAAGTCTTCTGAATCACCTGAATAGTTTCTGCAAAGGAATGTTGAAGCCTAGCACAAAATATGATGCAGATTCGTTGCTCTATCAGTCACTTTGAATGCAACAGCCACACAGTACACGTGTTCACTCAGTAGCGTCTAACACCCCCATTGACTTGTACAGTGAAGTCATCATTCTTCACACATGTGCATTCCAGTCCACTCTCATTGACATTGATGTCATGCAAACTATTCTCATTATATTAACAATGGCTAGACTTTTTACAGACAGACCTTGTATATCAAGTCTTATATGTCTGTTCTTGAGTTCCTCAGAATGTCTGGAGCTCTTCAGAAAGACAATATATATTTGATGAGTAAAAAGGCTCACAAACTCAACCATCTGCAGGGAGTGTTCAGTCAACATGACAGTGTCAGTAAGGCTTATATAAAGAATATGGGTGTAAGCTGCTTGTACTGTGACCTAGCAGAAGGCTGCCTACTCACGTTGCCTTTAAAACGCTGTGCGTGGGCTCAAGGAAAGCCATACAAAGCACATCCACAAGTTATGTCAAGTCCATACCTGGCAAAATTATGGCCTTTGAATAAAATACCAGTTAGACTCCTTCCCTATAGTAAACATCAGCCCATAAAGCTAAGCCACTGTTCCTAGGAATTGGGTTAATTTTTTCTTCCCCTCTGATTTCTAATGAGTGAGTGTGTAAACATTAGAGAGAGTCATGGTCATTAGTCATTAACTGATGGTTTGGCCTTATTGAGAATAAAAGAAATGTCATATTATTATAGGTTTAAACCTTACAAAATAATTTTACCACCATTGTTTAGTTTAAACAACCTCATTTTTTATGAACAGGAAAAATCAAGGCTGGAGAGTGTCAAGTGTCTTGCTCAAATCCGTGAAGGACCAGAATGTGATTGAGATTTCACTCAACCCACAATATCTGCTGCCCCCTCCAGAGCCTATCCCACAACATTGGTGTGCCCAGCACTAGGATGCCCTAGTCATCTCTGTGACCAGGATCGCCACAGAAGTGAGAGGAAGTTCTTATCGAAAGAGTAATGAGTTGTCCAGGGTTTGGGGTTTTCTTTACATTTTGCATATTTTTTTCTTTTGGTTGAAACATAAGATTCTGCATAATATCACATGCTTATTTTTCATGTAATTATCTGCAATTTTTCATTCACCAATTACATGTGCATGTTTGCAAATGATGGCGATTGGCATCCTGAAGACTTTTACCCACTTTTCAGTGCTTATCCTAAATTCAGTGACAGAGAAATACACAAACACATTCGCCATGATTTACCTTTCAGAAGTATGTTTACATCAAATAAACCAGCAGCCAAATTGAAAATTTGAAATTGCATTTGGAGCTAATTAAAAATAAAATGATCTAAGATAATATCCAATGATCTATAGAGTCTCTGCTACTCTAGAAGTGATATGCAGATGGTTTCCATTGGCTTAGTGGGTTTTGAAAGTCGGTCTGCCACCTGCCTTCCTCTTTTTAATGGGGGCATGTAAACTTTTCAGCATAGGAAAGTAGTGGTTGTTTCATTCCCATGTTCACTCTATCTGGTGCAAAGTCACCTGGGTAATCCTCTGCAAGATCTAGCTTGCTGAGGGAGAGGACCACAGGCCATGACTCCGAATGAGTGAAAGAGAGAAAATGCTGCTCTGGAATTTCAATCTTGGTAAGACAGATACAGAAGAGAGGACAGGGCAAAATCGGGGATGTGATGGGCTGGTTGGGGGCAGTTACAGTTTTCTTAAGGTTCTGCTGCAATAAATCATTAGCACTGAATTTGGTCACAATTAGTGAAAAAAGATGAGGTGGGAGGAGAGTTGTGAAAAAAGAGTAGGGTAGGTTGTTGCTACTCACAAAATTTTTAGCAGTATTCATAACAGTTTCATCACTCAAAATGTGATCATTTCATTATTTTGATTCACTAGTTTTTGAAAAACTAATTATATACCTGTCAGTACACAGAGTTGAATGAAGAAACAGTAGAAGAATGGAAGGAAAGTGAATATTGTGAAAAATGATGTAGTTACATCCTCAAGGTCTCTGTTTTACTTAGTGACCTTGACCAATGTAACTAAACCTTTCATAGACCAGCTACAAAAGAGTCTCCAAATAATTGAGTTCCAGATGTGTTAACTGTAACATTTTATTTGTATTTTTGCATTGAAGTGAGTTGAAAAAATGCAGAGGGGAGTTTTCAATTAATATCAATGGATTCTATGATCTCTTATATAAATTTGAAGGTTACAGACCACAGCTACTCAGGGATTTATAATTATAATGACAAGTGAATTCTTATGTTGAAAGAAAATTAGTTTCACATAAACATAATTTTATGATCAAGTACCCTAAATGTCACACTCAAAAAATCCACTGCTGAGGTTGGTACCCTGAGAAAAGGAGAATATCCTGTTTAATCTGCCAATCACAGATTTTCCTCCAAATAATATTCACTGTAGAAGAAACTATGCAAAAAATAATACTCTAAAAGTTGCCTATCTGTAAGTAAATCTAGTATAATAAATGGAAAATCATGCTAATAATTTAGGGGAAATATCTCAATTATTTATAGAAAAAAGGTTTAAAATATTTATTTGAAAAATCAAGATTACTCAGATTATTAGTCCTATTACTGCCTAATCCTTATAATGTCTGTTTTACAGTCCCTACAAAATCAGTATTTCAGGTGATTGGTAGCTATTGTGGTAGTATTTTAAAGGGATAAAGAAACAAATAATTCATTATAACCTAGATGTTCGAAGTTCAGTTTTGGGAATGAAATATAACTTATAAAAGATCTCTTCATCTTTACCATACCCAATGACACTGCTTTTCAGGACAGGGAGTAACCAAATTTCACCACGAATGAAAATTGATCCTGGCACTTTCTTTCAGATCACTCAACAGAAGTATTACTTTCTTCAGAAAAATGTTTTCCATCTGAGAAGTAAACAAAGGGGAATGCAATGGAGAGTAGTGGGAAAGAAGGAAAGAAAGAGAACCTGTCTGGAGAATACAAAAAAGGAAATGGAAGGAGAATGCTATACCATGGATTAGATTGAAAGATGGGAGACAAGTTTTAAAGGCATCCATGTTCATGAATTAAAAGAAAGAAGTAGCAAATGATAACAAAACAAAAGGAAAATAAAAATGATTTTCATTATGTAACACGTAGAAAGCATGATGCTATTTTTGCTATTTGTAATAGAAATTGTAGGAAACCAAAAATTCTTGAATAAAGGTTACACTCATCTATCTCGCAAACAATCAAAATGATCATTTTTTGGTAAATCATTGATTGGAGGATGGAAATGGAGAAGTGATTGGGAAGCTCCTGATATGTAGTGAAAGGGAAGGATCAATTTTAACATAGCATCCCCAGAACTAGGCATGTCTATTTTGGGGTTTGGAAGAGAGCATGGTATGTTGCATCTTGACGTACTCTTTTCCAATTGTGTAAAATGTGAGTTTTGGAAGTAGAGCCCTCTGAAATAATTACTTTGTTATATCAAAGCTGAACTTAGGTCCCTGGTGATCTGTTTAGCCAACCCTGAGAGGGAACATAAATAAAAATTATATCAATCATCATAATTATATAAATTTTTCTTTGCCAGAACTGAGGTTCCTTTATCCATAGTCATGCTCACTTTTGCAACATGTGCCTTTCATACGGTAAGGAAGGAATCACTGATACACAAACCATCAGTCTGTGGTTTTCCTTACAAAATCTTTTCTAGAACTTTGTTAGAAACAAATTGCATTTGATTCCAAAACTCCTAAACAAACCATTTGTTTATCTACTTTGGACCTTATCTTTACTGCTCAGACTTGGCACTTGTCCATATTTTCACTTTCGATCTGACCAACTGTGAAAATAAAGACATATTGTGTTCCTAATATATCTCTGGATTTGTTTAGCTTAACACTGATATCTTTACTTTGTGGACAAGCCACTTCCAACCCATCAATTTAATTTCATGATCTTTGAACTGCTTTTCATAGCCCTCACATTAAAGGTCTCCAGAGAAGCAATGAGTTGGATGTCAAGACCTAATAATTGATTTAATTCTCATAACACTTGGAGCATGGAGTTTAATTCATATACATTCTTTTGCAAGTATTACTAAGTGTGTAGAATGAATCTGACAGAAACTGCATTTGTCAAGGGTACTAATGATCTCTATATTTTCAAATCCAAATGGCGTATCGCCAACCTCATTTTTTCTGAATACCCAGCAACACTTGACACAATAATTTTCTTCTTTGAACCACCAGTCCTTTCTACTTCTAATGTGCTTTCCACAATGGAGAGAATTTTAAGCTAAAAATTCTGTTTCACAGACTTCCTGAAACCTGCAATTAAAAATGGGATTTAGGTTTGACCAGTCAATGTCTTCTCATGTAAATTGGGAGGCAAAACTGAGGTTAGGGTAGGACTCTTACTGATTTTTGCTGCTTCTGCCAGGCAGGCATGGTACTGAGGGAGTTTGCTATTTTTCCTGGAGAATCACTGGTAGAGTTCTCAATGGCCATATTCATTATATTCATGGGTTTCAAGAGTGATGTATCAATTTCAGTTTGTAGATTATTGCAGGGGGGTCTGATTCTGGATCTGAGTACAGTGCTATACTTCTAAAGCATGCTGGTGGCACTGGATTCTGTAGCTATGTCCTGCCATCACCCGCCCTGGATGGGGCCAGTCCAAAGCATTTAGTGGCCTGCTTTGGTTGACCAGCTGACCTGGGATGAGGGTTGTCCAGGGGGAGGAAAACATACTCAGATCAATCTGAATCCTATCTGTCTATCTTTTAATCTCTCTCTAACTCTCTCTCTCTCTCTCTCTAATTTATTTCCCTTGATATTGTTATACTGCCATGAACCATGTTCTCTTTCCATATGCCTAGATATTTCTTGAAGACAAAAAAAAAAAGAAAGAAAACAATACTTCAAGCAGAGGAATTAGGAAGATTTTTTCTGACAATGTGATTGTCACATATTGGTCTTAAGTTGAAGACAGCTGTTACAAACAACTCAAGGAGCTTGGCTAATTGAAAATGACATGTAAAAAGCATGAAAGGAAATAGTGTGTTGTTGATAGGGTTTGATAATTTTTTTCTTTACATAGCTAAAGGAAATATCTTTATCAAAACTTGTTCCATAAAATCTTTGATTGGAACACACATGGTTCCGTCATTCACCCATATGAACATTCACTGATTCATTCCCTGCCAAAATCTGTGGGTGTTTGAACTGTCATGTACCTGGTAATGTACCAAAATACTTCACTCTAAAAGCTGAAAGTCATTTAGCATTCATGGCGATTAAAAACCAGCTGAAGATAGCAGCCCAAGATCAGAAAAGCAGCTAGGTGCTTAGTGAAATTCTGAGTTCCTCATTCATTATATGACTTCAAAATAAATGTGCAGGTAGAAGAGATGTAGATAGCATGTTAATGATACTCACATATCCCAAATTAGGCAAATTGAGTTACAGAGCCAAATTTATATACTTTGTGTCTATCTGATGCAGGAATTATAATAGAGAACAAAAGAATCTTAAATAGTGTTACACAGAAAAATGAAGTAGAAAATAAGAGTATATTTATGAAGGCAGAAAAAAGCCATATAAGAGGCAGAGCTACTGATCAATGTCACAGTATTTGTAAATGATTCCACACCAGGTCTTGATATTATTTCCTAGTAAATAATATAATTATAAAGTCAATTCACATTTAGTTATCTGCTACATGCTAAGATCATTCATAATACTTCCATTTCTGAAGTCACACTTTCATGAGTAGGCAATGAGAAGTTAGATGATATGGACAATTATCTTCATTTTGAAAATATATTTCAAAATGAAATACAGTGAAATGAGATACAGTGAAAAGACTTCAAGACTTTCTGTTTCTTTAGGTTTCATATTTCAACATAATTCTTTCAGAAACCCTTTATTGTCACTCCCATGATGACGTTAGGTGCTACTTTTCCAAATATTCTCCTGGAATCTGGAAATGTCCTAGCACTTTTCATGATTGTACTGGCTTCCTTATAGGTCTAAAGCACGTATTGAAGACTAAATTCTCACAGTGGGTGCCTGATAACATATTTGCTGATTCAACAATCTTGTGGTTTAGAATTGGAGAGAAATGGGATTATAAAGGCTATGTCACTTACTGTGAAACGTGGAAAACATATAAGTTCTATTAGTCTCTCTTCCATGCCCATGGCTATGTCTCAGATTCAACCTTGATGCTTCTTCTTTGCATAAAAAAAGAGAAAACTTTTCAGAAGAGACTTGTTTTATAATCTTGGAAACAATCTATAGATTATCCAGGTTTAAAGACACTTGAAACATCCGTATGACCTAAATAATAACAATTTTAAATTACACTGAGTAAATACTCTATTCAATCTTCACATTAGCTTTATAACAAAGCATGAGAAGTGATCAATTCAAAATAACCACAGTAATGGTTATTAGATATATTAGATATAACAATAAAAATACATGTATTATGTTGTCTGAAATCTATAATGTTATTTCACTTGCTAGCTTCACTATTCACTATTTCAGAGTTTTAACACTTTTCCCAAAATGTTGACCCAACTATACATAATTTATTCAGTGTTCTATCCTAGCTTCCTTAATGTCTGACACATAGTAGGTGTTCAATAAATATATATTAAATGAAAAAAATATTACCTTTATGTATAAGCAGGGAAACTGACAGAGGTCTTCTCAAGGTCTAAGAGCAAGTAAATGGCAGCACTCAAATTAGATCTTTTCATATTAGATTACATATTCCTTCCTTACCATAGGATAGTGGTTTTCAACCTTTTCATTTCATGGCACACAGAAACGAATTACTAAAATTCTGTGACACACCAAAAAATACATTATCATTTTTGCCAATCTAACAAAAAATAGGTATAATTTTGATGCATTCGCATCAGGTGGTTATTATTGTATTGGCTGTTGTCATTTTTTTTTTATTTGACAGTCTAAGGGAAGAGTGGTCAATGCCCCTAACTGAACAGTCAAGTTTTGCTTTAAAAATCCTTGCAGCACTCCATGTGCTTACCATGGCTTACTAACTGAAAGTGGTTACTATAGTATATTGGTTGGTTTTCATGGTTCCTAATACTAAATGAGGTTTTATAAGAAAGCTCTTAGTTTTAGAATTTTGAGATTCACAGTCAGTGTTGCGGAGTTCTAACAAAAATCATCTGGTAGAATGTACTAGTAGAGGTACTTAATAATAGCCCTCTGAGGGGAGATGCAATAAAACCCAGAATTTTCTTCTGGAGGGCAGACCCCTTGTAGTACAGGTTTCCATGCTAAGATTAGTGTTCTAGGAACCCATCTGTATCAGTGTACCAGCTGGCATTGTTGTGAGAGGCTGCGTTCAGCTTCCGTAATTTTTTTTTGAAGACTCTTCCTATGTATCTGCCCATTTCATGATGGGTGATTTATGAGCACACCTGCCCACACCACACTGAGAGTTCAGCAGTTTTTGACCATAAATGGTATGACTCCCAAGCCCCACCTATTCACCTGATCTCATCCCCAGTGACTTACTTTTGGTTTCCCCTGGTGAGAAAAAGTCCTCAAAAGAAACATTTTGAGAATGTGGAAGAGGTGAAATGTAAAACAGCAGGAGCACTGAAAGACATCAAAACTGATGTGTTCCAAAACTGTTTTGAGCAGTGGAAAAAAGAGTCTCGATAAGTGTATTGCATCAAATAGAGAATACTTTGAAGGTGACTGAAGTTTAAACATTTAAGAATAAATACGCAATTTTTAAAAATAAATCCTGTTTGGGGGTCCTCCTTCATAGTATTAAATAAAGCTTTTCATCTCTTTTTTCTTAAGAGTCAATAATTGCGGCTAAAATACTATTCAAATTATATATGAAAACATCAGTGATAGAAGAATCAATTTTTATCAGTTAATTCCCATGAATATTAGCTTGGATGAAGAAAGTTTTCACGGTGTACCCTGTGAGCATTTATACAGGGAATGAAAGGCACAGGTATTTGAAATAAACTTTTCTGATGGTTGAAATATGTCTCAAACTTACCAAGATGGTTTCATAACCACCCTTTTACACACACACACTTTTGTTTCAACTATGTCTTCAGAAGGTTTTCAAGAACCCTATATCCTGAGGTCTATCCAGAAAAAGTCCAACCATTGTTATTATCTCATTCTCATTCCCTAATGAGAATGGTGGTTTGCATGACATCAATATAACCTGGCAGCTATGAAGAGTAAACTGGAATGTGCATACATGAGTAATGATGACTTCACTGTACTAGTCCATGGGGGCAGTAGGCACTGTTGAGTGAGCATGTGCGATGTGTGGCCATCACATTCAAAATGACTGAATAAGTAGAGCAACAAATCAAAATCAAGTTTTACTTTAAGCTTGAACATTCCTCCACAGAAACTATTTCGATGTTTCAGAAGGTTTTCAGGGATGATGAAATCAATGCAGTGCAAATAAAAGTGGGTCACAAACACTTCAAAGATGGTCGAGAATCTGTTGCAAGTGATTCACATTCGGGAAGGCCTACGACAAGCAGAACACCTGATAATGTTGAACGTGTATGGGCTGCAATCAACAAAGATTGGTGACTGGCTGTCCAAGAACTAGAAGCTGATCTGGGATTCCCAAAACTACTGCGCCTGAGATTTTGACTCAGGATCTTGGTATGAAACATGTCGTGACAAAATTTGTTTCATGGCTTTGCTACCAGAGCAGAAGGAACATCGTGCTGCAGTTGCTGGTGGCTTCATTCAAACCACTACCAATGAACCAGGTTTCCTCAAGGTCACAGCTGAGGATGTATCACGGGTGCCTCCTTTGAAGGGAACTGAGGTGTCATTGCTCTACATACAATGTTTCTTGTCCCCAGTATCTTCTTCAATAAATGTCTCAATTTTTCATAGCACATGGCTGGGTACTTTCTGGACAGACTATAGATATATTTAATAAAATATATATATATTTATATATAAAATTTATATAAAATATATAAAATACATATATATTTTTTATGTATACCTATGATGCATAATAGTTTACTGATTAAATTTTTTGTTGGTTAAAAGGAATACATAATCATTGTAGAGAGCAAAGAATAGCAAAAATAAATTACAAATGTACACTTTTAGTCTTAGCCATATATATCAATGTTTATTTCATATTTTACTTTTTATAATGAGAATCATATGTACAAATTTTTTTGCACTGAACTCTACAGAAGAAACATTTTATATATACATTCTACTATATGATTTTAATGTTTCATATTATATTGTATGAATATATCATATTTGTCAAAATATCAATCATTTATTGTCAAGGTATTTCTGATTTTTTAAATCAGAAATTTATAATTGAATTTTTAAATTCAGTACATTATAAATGCACTGAAGAACATTTTTGAACATAGTTTGTCTCTATCTCAGGCATTTTAAAGAGATATTTCTAGAAAGTAAATAATTAGATCAAAATGTTAATATTTTAAAATGTTTGTGACATGTTATTAGATTTTTCTAAGGACAATTTTGTTCCTGGTATATTCTAAACACCTTCACACTAGAAAGTTTGCAGGGGTAAAATGGCCCAGGTCTGAATCTCCCTTGTTTATTGCTATATCTTTAGCATCCAGTATGAAGTCAGGAACACGTAAGTTGTACAACATGTATTTTATAAATCATTGAGAAGTGAAAGAATGGATGATGACTGAAGTAGGTGAGTAACTCTTTCTAAAAGAGAAAGGCATTTTTCATCACTAAATATGCTCTAATTAGTTACTTTATCCATAAAAGGAGAAACGTTTATATTAAACATGTTGATCACTGTCCTGGTGACAGAAAAAGTCTATCAACCTCTGAGTATTTTGTCCCATCTACTTTGTTGGAACATTACATGTTTATAGATCATTAGGTTCAAGATTATCCATGATTGATTCAGTAATTATTCTCTAGTGTTATTTTTATCAATAAATGGCACCATTGTGTCTAATTTCACATACCCCAAATATTTACGTATTCTTCAAACCATCCTCTGCCCTCCATATTTTCAATTAATTTTAAAATCCTGTCCACTTTATCTCTTAAGCTGCCCATCTCTATTTTCCCCAGCTTTACTGCCACTGCCCTAGTGAAGGATTCTATAACAGCTTCTCCAAATTATAGAAATAGTTTTCTAGTTAGTCTTTATTTACTCTTTTCATTTTCAATCCCAAACAATCTTCATATTGCATCCAGAACAATCTTTTTAAAATGAAAATATGCTGATGTCAAATTTTCTTCACAACCCTTTTATGTCTTCTAGTTGTTCTGAAAATAAAAACCATAACCTTCGAATGCTAATAGAAAGCATTATGTAGAGGGGACAGTCTCGCCAGCTAGTCTTGTTCCATTACCCCTGTTGCTCCACCCCTTGAGGCCCTGGTTTTCTTCAAGGCATCTGCTTTAGGAGGTTTGCACAGGCTGCTTCTACACCCAACAGCACTATTTCTGTTTACTTCTACTCTCTCTTTTATTCATGGTTTTTTATCCTTAAGAGAGCAGATAAATTTAGTGTCTCAAGGAAGCATTTCCTAAACCCAAACTGTATCAGATTCCCTGGTTACTTACCTAGCACCCTTTCTTGTTCTTGGCTAAACCGTAACTTGATAATTTTTTATGTAATCATTTGTTTTGTCTATGTGCTCTGCCTGAATGTGAGCTTCAGGAGGGCAGGAGCTGAGCTTGTCTTTTTCAGGCCTGTATCTTCACCTTAGTCTTACACAGCTGAAACCCAATAACTGTATTTTTAATTTAAAAA
Organism: Mormoops blainvillei; assembly: GCA_004026545.1. Classification (NCBI taxonomy): domain Eukaryota; kingdom Metazoa; phylum Chordata; class Mammalia; order Chiroptera; family Mormoopidae; genus Mormoops; species Mormoops blainvillei. The sequence goes on along the minus strand of PVJD01004736.1, from coordinate 46,333 downwards.
AATGAATGAATGAATGAATGAACAAAATGAGAGAAACTCATAAAGAAGTCTGTGTGAGTAGTTGTGTTTAATTTCAATTGTTTTATTAAAAAATAACAATTAGCTTTGGTAAGGAAAAGAAAGAAAGACATCAATTCTAGTTATCACAGTTAAGAGCTTCTGTCAGCCCCTAATGCATGTCTCTTACTAACAGGCCTCTTACCAAAGAAACGGCTCTTCCCGAGCTGAATTTTGAGCACAGGTAAAAATTTTCTGTTGATTCTTTAAATTATTCCACTTTAACCCTTTTGGAATCTAATGATGTTCACTCCAGACACTTGAAATCTGACTGTAACAATGCTTGCATGTCACCTCATGACCTTTGCTCAGCCAGTAAATTGAAGTTTTGTATCCCTGCAGTGAAGTTGGAATCAAATGGAAAAAAGAGGAATTCCCCCCATTATTAGTTCTAACCTATCTAATCTTTTTGCTCAAGGGATTCACCTCAGTTCAATTATCACATCCAGGAGACGATGTCTTACCTATTTGTTCATCATCTAACAATTTAGTGGGGTCATTGATACCCACCATCCAGAGCCACTGACCACTCAACCTTATCAGAACCCAAAGGATTATAAAATAATGTGAAGTGTGAATTCTGCCTTCTTTTTTAAGATTTTATTTATTTTTAGAGAGGCGGGAGGGAGGGAGAAAGAGAGGGAGAGAAGCATCAGTGTATAGTTTCCTTTCACACACCACCTACTGGGGACCTGGCCATTAACCCAGGCATGTGCCCTGACTGGGAACTGAACCAGTGACTGTTTGGTTCACAGGTCGGTGCTCTATCCACTGAGCCACACCAACCAGGGCAAGTCATAATTTAACTTTCCTGGGCCTCTCAAATAACAATGGCCATGCTAGTGGTTAACAAAGTAGACTGATACTTTTATCTAAGGAATATAACATAATTAGTTAATGTCACAGATCATATTCAAATCACATTTCACTAAGTTCATACCTAACTAGAAGCAGGTATGGAAACAAGATAGACCCATTAGCCAATGAAGAGATGGAGAATATGACTAGATCTGGCATATTTTTAGTATAAAGATAAGTTGTTTTGTTATTAGTTCCAAAAAAATAATAACCTCAGTCAACTGGTTAAAAGGAATATAGACATAACCAATAAACAGATGGCAGAACTATTTTAAGTACAATTATCATGTTTGTGGCTTAGCTTTGTTTTCCTAACAGTGAACATCATGTAATCATCACGAGCTATCATATGGTCCATCTCTGTGCCAAAAGTCATTATGGGAACAAGACTACTGATAAAGGTAACACGAAGAACTCAACAGCATGCAGGGAAGTAAATAGTAAAGGCACCAAGCAAGACAGTAACACACTCTCTCCCAGCCCCAGACTCCAAGTTGCTTTCTAAACACAGAGCACGTTCCTCATATTCTAAATTAACAGGGTATACAACAAAACATCAAACTCGGGAAACAAACATGTTCCATCTATTAAAGCATACAGAGAAACGTCTTCGCTTAATCTATTGAAGCTTCCCTACAATAAGATACAAAGTGTTAGTTGCTTCGATTCAATTGCACATAGCTTTTATTATTTTAACATTTTTTTTCCCTTGAACTGATTTGCTTTTTCCATTCAGAAAAAGGAAAAAACAAGATATTGCAGACCTTCTATCACCCTCTAGTACCCAACACAGTGCTGGGTGTATCCTAGATGCTTAACAAATATTAGAATAATTAGATTATTTCACCTAAGTTTTTTTTTTTAAGACTGTATTTTTAGAGAGAGGTCAAAGAGGGGAGAGAGAGAGAGAGAGAGAGAGAGACATCAGTGTCAGAGAGACACATTGATTAGTTGCCTCTCATGTGCACCCCAGCCAAGGAAGGAATCCGTAACCCATGCATATGCCCTGACTAGGAATCGAAACATCAACCTGTCAGTTACCAGATGACACCCAAACAAGTCACCCTAATCAGAGGTCTCCCAAGTTTTGAACTAAGGTGATAATATGTTAATATGGCAAGAAAGAAAATAAGCTTTCTACTGCTTCTAGATTTACTACTATTCTCTGTGTTTAGAATCTCTGTCTTTTTTTTTTAATTTGGCTAACTCCCTAGGCATAACTCAAGTTCAATTGAATGTCACTTCCTCCACATAAAATCTTCTTTGATATCCACAAAATAAATTGTAGTTTGTCAAACTCCGTGCCCTTATAACTACCTAATCATCAATCTTTTAGTATTTACCAACAAAATAAAAATTATTCCTTAGTACCCCTTTTCATCCAAGGTTATAGTTCTGCTGAATGCTGAGGTATATCTTTTTACATTTTGGAATTAGGCTTTTAAAAACATTTAATGTTAGAAAAAGAATTTTTAATTTACAATAGATTGTAGACATGTTTATCCTTTTTGTTTTCCTTTTTGAAGCTCTAAATATTATATCTTTACTCTAAATGGGAAATACATTTGTTATCATTGCAATATTTACATAAAGTTGATTAATTAGCAAAACTATTCTTTAAAGACAAATATCTTATTTAATAAAATAATTCAGTTAAAAATCAGAAGAATAAAAGCTTGCATGTCAATCAAAGATCAGCTGGTTAAAACAAATTTCTAAAAAGAAACTTAAGGAGAGTAGACTTTCCAGTAGTCTTTTGTTAATTACATGTTTTATTTACTTCTTTCAAACATAACTTTCTTTAGCACAAAACTCTTTGAGACCAAATTTCTGATGCAGTACTTCAATAAACAGGAAGCCAGTTTTACATTCTGAATGGTCATTACTTTTCCACACTTTTTAAAATGTTTTATTTTTTATGCTTATACAGTTGTTCCAATTTTCCCCCTTCTCTCCTTTCCACCCAACCTGCTCCCCACTTCCATAATCAATCCCCACACCAGAACAAGACAAAGATAAGGTTTTGTGTGTGTGTGTATGTGTTTCAATGATTATTAGTCTCCCTTTTAGAATTTTCAAAACGTTTTTGAATGCCCCATTACTTTGTAAATAATTCCCTGCAGTTCAGGATTTCATGAAGAAATCTAAGGTTATATGATGCTAGGTTTTATTTTTTCACGCTGGGCTGAGGTGATACACTCCCAGTACTGCTGATACCTTGCGTTTATAAGCTTCACCCGCAAGTGAAAGTTCACTGAGTTCCTTTTTAATGCCTGAGGATTCCTGACAGCTTCTGTTTGTACGTATAAAAGATGGACCATATCTCCAAGGGAAAACATTCAAAATAGGAATAAATGTGCCTCTGCTTACTTTATGCATTAAACATTTTCCTCCAAATATTTCAGGAATGAGAGTTTTTAAAAATTAATATCCTTAGTATTTTTAAATAATGTTCTTTAGTTAACTATTAATTTTTTATATTATAGCAATTCAACATCCTTGGAAATCTGATGTCTTTATAAATTGCTTTCTATCTTTCTTTTATAAACTCTTTTCCTATGAAATGCTATGAAATATTTTTGAATATAAATAATTTACATTTTCTAATTTTAGTATAAACTAAAAGTCCAAAAGTTTTAAGTTAATAGAAATCTCAACAAATCACATCTACCTTTATTATTTAAAATTGAATTAACACAGATATGGATATTCCATGTTTTCAAAACAAAGAAACTTAGGTTCCTTTTAAAAATTCAGACCCATACGGAGTCTGAGGCTATTAAAAACTGGAAAAGTTATATTAATTATAAAGGAGCCACAGTACAAACATCTGGAGTTACTCAACAGAGTTGTTAAGAGATGTTGATTTTGCACCTGGGCATGAGTGTTTTCACCTCTGTGAATCATCATTGTTCATGTTGGCTCTAGGTCTTTAGCTTATAGATTATTGCATATTAATAGCACCATTCAAACGCCATCCTCATTGGAATGATGGACCTCCATGCTCCTCTGTTCATGATTTTCTAGGCGCTCTTCCAGCCAATCTGTCAGCCTCTTCAGATACTGTTGACTCCAGTTTCCTTATGACAGGTTTCTCACTTCAGGACTCAAAAACATAACAGCCCAGAATTTCTCCCTTGCCATCTTTAAAATCAATAACCTTAAAACAATCTTATTGCTCCCTTCTGAACTTTGGGCCAAATCTATATTCCAGCTGGAGTCAAACAGCCACATAACATGCAGACACATACACACAAAAAAATTCTAGTTACAGTTTCTTCTTGTGTGGGAACATGGGATTTCAATCATGTAACTTCTTGATGAGGAAACCTGAAGTCCTGGCTGTTTATTTTTTATGAGCATTGAAAAATCATTAAAAGTGTGCTTCTCAGAAAAGCTATAGAACATTGCAGATTTTCTGTCTACTCCCTTATATGTAGTTCCATCTTAAATTGTATCACTCACAATATTTCAAAGTCAACATCTTAGAGGTGGACATTGCTTAAAAAGAAAAATACATATTTAAGAAACATCTAGAGAATCACAGATAAGACAGTTCAGATTTATTTAGAGCCCATGTATGAAAGATTCCATATAAGTAAATTAGGCAATTGGAACAAGATAGCCAAAGTATCACAGAACCATCCTGTTTTGTCAATATTTACTTCTTGCTCTTTCTTTTGTTTCTTCATAGTACTTGTTACCACCTGAAATAGTATGGATTTATTCATTTATTGTCTCTCTTTATGCACCAAAATGAAAACCTTATGAGACCATGGGGTTGCCTATTTGTTCACTGCCCAATGTGGCTCTAGAATAGTGCTTAGTACATTATATATTCTCAGGAAATATTAGTCCAATGAATGAATGAATGAACATAAAAGAGAAAAGATTCATAATCAAAGGAAGCTGGTTGACTTCTTTTAATAGGTTTGGAGGGATGGTATCACTGACATAATCTTTCTTTAGAAAGTGTAAATGGTAAATGAAGACTAAATCTTGATAAAAGCATGGTTTGTGTTCACCGAAAGCAAGTCCCTATCTGCTGCCTAGGAAGTACAATAAAGTAGGGCAATAAAGACTGTTATTAAGTCAGAGGCATTTTGTACTATGTTAAGCAATGTAATTAATGGTCACTGATACACATGAAATCAGCTTAAAAAATCAGCAGGGCTGTGGAAAGCTATAGAGCAAGTTGATGATCTCTGTGTCAACATGAATAAATGCTCAATAAATGTTAGTAGTTAGTATTAATATTATTACATTTTTATTATTAGTTACCAAATATATGATATATGTATGTGTATGGGTATTCCATATACATAATGGTTAAGATGGTCTTTTGGATTTGCTTTCAAATTTGATCTCTACAATATAGGCAAGATACTTAATTTCTCTGTACCTAGTATTCTCATTTATTTCCCTGAATTGTTGTAAGTACTTAATGTTGAAAGAGACACAATGTATCAAGGTGGCTTACCCATGACTAGCATGACAGTGATAATTACTGATTATAATTACTTCATTGATTCATACAAAATAAAGTCATGTAAATGGAGCAGACTGAAGTATCCACATTCTAAGGAAATCTATCTTTCCAGGTAGAAGCTTAATTTGTGAGAAAGACTTTAAGAATACCTACATGTCTTTATAACTCCTTGATATTATAATTCTGTAAAAGTGGATGATATGACTTTATCTGTCACTTAGAATTATTTCAGTTGAAAGGACAGAAAACAAAATTAGAGAACACTTATGTACTGTTTTATTAACAAAACACACAAATGTCTAAAATATTTTTAAGGATCAAAAAATTTAATAATAACTCAAATTTAGTATTTTCAAAAACATTTCAACATAAAAATACTTTGCCTCTGGGCCTTGAAAACTGTACTTGGCTATTACTCCATTTGGATTTTTTGTACGGTCCAAATATAAACTGATGAGTTTGCCAATGGTCCTCGTTTTGTCCTTGTACTCTGGGCACTGATATTTTTCTCTCCCTGGAGATTTGCTAGTACCCTGTCTATGAAGCAGCCTAACCCAAAGGGACTTGCATGAAGTATCAAAACTTAAAATATAAAGAATAAAACGGAACATCAGCTACCAAAGTGGCAAAGACATCAGTTGTATATAAACATTCCCAAATATTAAGCAAGAGTTATCAGTGCCAGTCTAGACAGATGGTCATATATGAGGAACACAGTTTGAAATAAGTAAAGGTTTCCTTTACTGTTCTTCAATTTACATTTTGTGACCTTTTTAATCCCTTGCCTTCAGTACCCAAACACAGTACCAAGCATTCTATTTACCAAAGCCCACTCCCAATACGTCTTTGAGCAGAACTTCCTTCTCTGAAGAGTGCCCAGGCTCCAGGGGTCTATATGCATCGCACAGGTGTCATGTGTCCCTAGCCCTTTCAGCTGAATGCTTTCCTATTATGGATTATATTAAACCAACACTGTTGCTCATATCAGAGACTGGCAATGTATGGTCTGTGGGCCAAGTCCAGATCACCATCTCTTTACGTAAGTAGTGCTGTTGGGACACAGCCACATCAGTTCACTTATGCAGTATCTATGGTTTCCTCTGCACTGCAATAACAGAAGGTAGGTGTCACTGAGCCCATGTGGCCCGTCAGCATAAAATAGTACAATTTGGTCCTTTACAGAAAGTTGTTCACCCTAGGTCATAATTGCACTTGAATCACTCAGACCCAATCCTCTAATCTTAGTTTCTGCCATTCATTCTGCCTCAAGATCTGGTTCTTCTGATCATGTCAGTTTTGGAACTCTTACTTCATCTTCTTCTCTGACTTCTGGTTTGCCCCTGATCTGCTGGGATGACTCCTTTATAACTCGCATGGTTCTTCTCTTCAACTGCAATGCCCACCTCCTTAGACTCAGAGACTTCCCCCTACCTAAATGTCAGCCAAGCCTGATCCAGCCTGGTTTCTGTACCTCAACTTCTACCTACACAGCTGTATACCTTTTGGATTTACCTGCTTCCACAGATAAGACCTCAGACAGATGTAATAATTGCTAATGCATTAGCTCTCCAATTTAACTTACAAAAATGTAGTAAAACACCAGCCTAATTGTCCAACTTATTACATTTTTCTGCTTTGAAACAGTAGTTACTTTAAGCAGTTGAGTTACTTTTTCAGAGAAGAAATGACAAATTAAATTCCTTTAACTTGTGGAGTCCCTCTAAAAGGAGTAAATTTAGAGGTGTTTTGGGAACTATGGTTAGAAAGAAATTGTCTTTCCTCATTTATCTGTGGCTGCGTCATTCATCATGATGTTCAAGATACGGGTGTATTTCCACAGATAACTGTGTATTTATATTGGCAAGAAACATACTAAAGCCAATAAAATGAAAGTTGTTATTCATAGAGTTATTCATTTTGATTAGGTTTGAGTTTTGTTATCAACTAGAAAATATGTATTTGTTTGTGGTAAAGTCACCTTAGTTTATTATACACATTATTACCTGTAGTAAAAGACAATATGCTTAAATTTCACAAATCTTTGGGAACTGTAAACTATCTTGCATTGCTTTGTAGGAGTTTCAACCTCAGCCAAAATTTTTTGTAGAAGAACAAGGTTTAAAAGCAAAAGACCTCAAGAGACTTACCTAAGCTAATAAATGATCATCATGACCTACAAATACAACGCTGATTAATGAATTTTCTAATAGCCATTCCCTGATCCTTCTCTTCAGACATGACATTTACTCCAAGATAACAACTTACTTAAAAGTTTCACCAAAACCTAAAGGAATAAAAGACAGCACATGAAAAGGCTTTCATTTTAGCACTTATTTTTTGAAAGTTATCACCAATTTGTACAATGGCTTCTCTGTTTGCCTACAGAGTCTCTACTCAAACAGGATCTCATTCATTATTTATAAAGCACATTAGGATGCTTTGAGTGTGGAAGATACTACAGAAAACCATTCTCCTCTTCTTATTGTATTAATCCTAGATTAAAATTAATGAATTTTATAACAGAAAGAAAATTAAATAATACATAGATCTAATATGACAAATACAATGGAATTCAGGAAATTAATTTTTAATACATTTCACTTTGTGACTTCTTGGTTGCATATGATGTGATACCCACTTTTATTTTGATATTTCTATAAACCTGTGGTAAAAATTATTACAGTGTATGGTATATCTTTAGTAGCCTAGCAGTGGTGAAGCTGTCCAGAGATGAAATATGGATTTAACTACAACAATGAATCAAACTGCCTCAAGTCATCATGTATACCCTTTATTCCTGTAATATCTGTGTTCTGCACTTGTCCATCTGACAACTTCATGTTCATGTTATTAGGATTACAAGTTATTTTACAGCATTATACCTATATCATAAGAAACAAAGTCTAAGCCCACAAAATCTGCTTACATAAGCATTTCAAGTCAATAGTGTTAAATAAAAATAGAAAATGCAGACAAAACAACAGTAAGAGATCTCACCCAGCATGTGCATTTCATAAAAAAAAAATTTATTACTTGCGTGGCTGGAGGTGAAGTACCTTTGCCACATCAGTAATCATTTTTGTCATCTATAAGGTGAGGGATAGATGAGAAGAGCATGAGATGAGAATATACAGTGCTGTTGTGATAATTAGACAAAGATGTCTCTCTCTAGATAGATAACCCTAAGAGGACAGCTTGGTTCAAATCAGAAAAAAACACTCCTTATGCTGGGCAGACACAGCCCTAAATCAGGGTGAAATACTTGGCCAACAGAGGGAAAATTTGATTTTGTATTTCATTCTCCCCTTTAGCTTGACACCCTTGTGCAATGAACAGCTTGCAGAAATATATACAGTAGCTCTAAATAAGAGTTAGATAAGTAGATATCCTCTAATTTGTTCATCTCTCTCACCATCCATTCTTTCTATGACTATAATGTGCAAGTAGTACTCAGAACAAGAGAAATTCTTATGAGACCAGACATAGAAAACTTCTTCCATTTCTGTGTACCACAGAATATACATTGACAACCTAGAGTATGCATTTTACATACCGTATAAAGTAACTCCAATGATAGGGTCACTAAATGATGCCATGTGAAAGGAATGGGTAAAAGGACCTGAAACTACTTAGTATGACAAAGGAATGGTTAAGGAGAAATAAGAAAGAGGAAACAAAACAAGAAAATGCATTTTTTTTCTAGATGCCAAAAAACAGCCCAGAATTGTATAATAGAACCTAAGAGAGAATTTTTAATAGAACATTTCAAGCATGGATTAAATTAAATGTAAAAATTTCAAGCTGCAAATGATCAGAAATGTTCCAAGTGATGATGGTTGCTCACTGGTTTGGAATATTTTAGAAGAAATCTATTTACTCAAAAAGGGGTCAAATTTTGTGCAGATACTCTTTCACATTTTGATAAAAATAAGGATTTCAGAGATAACAATCCTGTTTTATAACATTTTTGAACACCTGCCATGTTCCAAGTTCTCTAGTATTTGCTAGGACTATGCAGGTAGGTAAGAACTAGTCTTTATTCTCAATGTACAACAGAGTATAAATACATACATAAATATACTATCAGTATAAATAATATTATTTAGTTCTTTAGGAAAAAAACCAAAGAAGGCTTGTTGAAATAGTTAATATTTGGTTGAATTCTAAGGAAAGACTGATCTAGGATTTTGCAAAATAGTGAACAATGAGCTAGAAGAGGTTATCTGAACAGAACTAGGTGACCTCCTAGGTAGCAGCCTACAGTTTAACATTTAATTTGACAAGTTTACTGTTACCAGGTAACCAGTAAACAAAGCTGTTCACTACCTTATTTGACATCAATTGACGTTTATACAGCATCCTACACAACAATAGAGAACATACATGTTTTTCCAGTGCACACAGAAAATTTACTAAGATAGAACATATCCTGGACCATAAAAAATTTTAAAACAATAAAAACATTCAAGTCATTCAAAGTATGTTCTGTGACTACAATGGAAGAATTTAGAAAGCAAAAATGGAAAGATCTCTAATAAATTCCCAAATATTTGCAAATTAGAAAGCATTCTCTAAATAATCATAAATCAAAAACATAGATCAAATAGGGTGTTAATAATTATTATTGCCTGAATGAAAATGAAAACAAAATGTATCAAAATCTGTGAATACCACTAAAGTGGTACTTAGAAAATTTTATATCACTAAATTATTATAATACAAAAGAAAAACAGTATCAATTATCTCAGCTTTTACCTTAAGAAACTAGAGAGAAAAGGAAATTAACTTCAAAGTAAGACAGACAAAGGAAATAAAAATAACTGCAAAATCAATAAAATAATTTTAAAAATACAGAAAGAAAAATAATAAAGAAAATCAATGGAACTAAAAAACTTATTCTTTGAGATTGATAAAATTGATAAACTTTAGCCAGACTAATAAAAAACATTGCAAAATGAAGAATGTGACAGGTAATGTCAGTACAGATTCCAGTTATTGGGGATAATAAGGAAATATTTTGAGCATATCTATGCCAATAAATTTGACAATTTTTATGAAAATGTCCAGTATCTTGAAAGACACAAATTATCAAATTTCATTTGAGACCAAAGACATAGATAGGTTAAATAAATCTCTATCTTAAAAAAATTAATTAGAAATTAAATATCTTCCCATGTAGTCTCCAATTTAGTATTTACCTTGATAAGTTGACTGTTGTCCAGGTACCTGCCCTTCAGATTTTTAATTGATAAAAATAGACCATATCACTGTCCAGGTGTTGACAATGTCAATATACATTTAACAATTTCATTTGATACATAGGGCAGAAATTTGAGATACCTTTTCTAGCATAAACTACAAAAAAAGCCACATGGGTAAATTGTTTGGTGAGTATGAAATTTGGAACAGTCATTTTAGAATTTAAGTGATGCCTTTTTCTCTGCTAAAGTGGAGCAGTTGCCAGGAAGGTGAAAGAATCACGTAAGCCAGAAACTAGCATCAGCCCAGGAAAATGATTTATTGGGCATTCAGAATATTTGCTATTGTGATTCTCTTTTTCTATACTTCCAATATTCATAATATTTCTCCTGGTAATGATTTTATTTCTTTAGATATATTTGTATTTTATCAGGTTAGGACAAATATCTCAATCTCTGTACTACTGATATTTTGCGTTGCACATTTATTTGCTATGGGAACTGCCAAGTATATTTTATGGTTTTTACTATCATCTCTGACCTCTGCCTACTACAGCAAATCTCCCCTAAGCTGTGAGAAACAATACCTCTCTGATATTGTCAAATGATCTTCTGGGAACAAAATTGTTCCCTTCTGGGAATCACTAATTAAGGTGAAGTATTGTTGACCTGGGAACTGGTCTCTACCTTTAAGATAACCCCATGTAGCATTTTTTACAACTATGCATCTTGTTGATTTTAGAGTTCAATTCTCTGAGTACAATATGTTTTTTCTTATTGTCTCCTTATCCTTGTACATAGTCAACAATAAGGAACTTCTTAAATGGGGACACTAGTAAATAGTTATAAATGGCACTTCAAGCACAGAAATCGAGGTGAACCAAAGAATAAGGAAGTAATATATAATTGGAGAAAATCCAGGACCAAGAGAGATTAAAATGTATCTGCCAATCTTAAAATCTCCTTAATCTAAATATTCACATTTTTCATTCTGTACTGGTGAATAGCAATAAATAACACTGGAGTTTAGAACATGTCAAGAATGTCCAGATTTACATGTTCATTACATCATGCATTACAGTCCCTAATGAGGTAAGTACTATTATTATTCCCATTGTGTACATGACAAAACTTAAGTAATTTAGCCAAACACATATGCAGTAGGTTCTCAAATAATGGTCATCTTGCTCAATGCTGTTTTACTATAACGCTGATGAGAAAAATACAATAATTCCCACCAGGGCCACTGTCTGTGTAGAGATTGCTCATTCTCCTCATGACAGCATGGGTTTTCTCTGGGGACTCCAATTTCCTCCTTAAACCCAAAGACGTACACATGAGGTGAACTGGTGTGCCCGCGTCCTAGTTTGAGTGACTGTGGGTGTGAGTGTGCCCTGCAATGGAAGGGCATCCTGTGCAGGGTAAGGTCCACCTTGTGCTCTCAGCTGCCTGGACAGCCTACTTCCACCCATGACCCTGAAATGGAATAAGCAGGTTGGAAAAGAATGACCTTAATTGTTTTTTTATTCATCTTTCTTAAATGTGTGTATAGTTCACACTTATTTCAATGTTTAATATAAGAAGTGTTTTTGTCTTTATTTAGGCTTTGCGATATTTTTGTGACCAATAATATATCTTAGGAACTTAACTCTTATTTATATCAGTTAGCCTATGGTAAACTTGGTTTCATTATGCTGTTTCTCTTAAAGTTACAGTTCCCAAGAAGCTATCCACAATATTGAGTTCTAGATATTGTGCCCATACTGCATAAATAAACAAAGAGAAATAAGACAACTTTTTGAGAAGCTCATAGTCTAGGAAATTCTCAATAATCTAGGCTTAATTTTATTCTTACATATTATTTTATCCTCTTAGAATACCTAATCATTAAATTTCAATTTAAATGAACATCAATTACAAAATTACTGTAGTTTATTCATTTCCTAAGCCTTGACCATAATCTGTCTCCTGAATACTTATATATTTGAACTTTTTCATTTCAAATACCTTGTTCCTGAACTCAGTTGTATACCATAATGCCTGGGATAAGTAAAAGTAACCAATAAGAGGAGATATAGGGATGTGATTATGCTTATATCTCTGAGACCAGATAGAATCAACTACCTCCAGTGCAGAAGAATTGGCCAAGAATTTTTGACTTAGAAAATTATTTGCGAAAGCCTTAAGGGAATGTTTTGTTAATTTCAGAAAGCAATAGCAGTAGAGAAAGGATGTGTACCTTTGTGCGCAGATGGATTTCTATTATTCTATTATTATTATTAATGGTAAAGTAGCTTATGATGCTTAGCATAGACTAAACAGAAAATCTTTTTTTTTGAAGTCATATTGATGTTAATGTGTTTTCATCACCTTAAAAAAATCTGTTGTTTACATTTGAATCACATAAGAAAAACAAGGAAAGGCTTGTTCCAGCTGAAACAAGTAGAGCTCAGATCCTCCATTCGGTAAAAAAAAGACTGTCTATACGCTCAAGATTTTTTTTTTTTGATTGATAGACTCCTCTCGATTGTTCGGACTTACATCCTAAGTTATGTGCAGGGCTGACCAAGTTAGTGCCAGACTCTGTCATTTCATCCTTTACAAAGTGTGGCACCTACTGACAGTCCTTATAAATAGGAGGTAATATTTTTTAAAAGGTCACATTTGTTTTCTTTTGCTTTAAACATTATTCTTTAAGGTGAAGCTTTCTATTTCGCAGGCCCACCAAAATTCTGGCAGATTCTCTTCTGAAAAGGGCATGGAGGAATGTGACTAATATCAGAAGACTAAAGAGCTGTGTGTGTGTGTGTGTGTCTGTGTAATCTTATACCTTTCCTCCAAAAATGTTTGAAGAGGCTGCCAAAGGAATTAGAGAAGATTTGATGGCCATGAACAAATGCAGACAATGCTCTTGCCTTCAGGATCTTTCTGAGAAGACAGACCCTCCATTTCAATTATGTCTCTGTATTAATTTTCACTTAGCTAGCATTTTAGAGTTTTCCCTTACCTCCAAATCATATTAATAATAGCTAAAAAAGAGGCCCGGTTAAGACTTTTTCCCAAGATTCTCTAGTGTTTAGTATGCAAAACCCAATTGAGATATTCATTTTAAATACAGGTTCATGAGTCTCATCTCAGAGGATTCTAGGAAGTAGGTCTAGAATGAAATACAAGACTTGCATTTTATAAGCCACCCAGCTAATGAGATGGTCCCAGAAAACAATTTAAGAAATCTTTTTGAAGAGAGATCATCAATATGTTATATGGTGCATAAACTTCCAATCCTTTAGTAAGTAATTAAGTCCTAAGGTCATAATAAAAGAAGATTGTTAATATTTCTAAAGAGAAATTTCAAATTAAAAAAAGGCCCTTAAGTCTAAAAACCTTATTGTGGCTACTGTCAGACCTATAATCTTCTCTGTAACAGATTCAAGAAAAATCCAGCCACCAGGTGGGGGACTCAACCAACAGATCAAAAGGAAGTGTCAACTTGTAATCACAACACATCAAGTAATTTATTCTCTTTTCTAAAAATCACAGAAAGAGCAGTCAAAGCTGTCAGAGCTCAACCTTAATTTTAACATCCCTTTCTGAAATTCGTGCTTCCCCCACATCCCTTCAATAGCAACAAAGTCATAAGAAATTATCTGTGCAAAGATTATGCTATAAAGATTTACCTTCCATTTTCTTTTCAGTGCAAACCATTTTTGAGACAGTTAACTTAGCTCTTGTCTTGTTGGTTTTGATATTTGTCTAAAATGACCTGGGAAAAATAAGTCATATTTCACTGTTTGTTAAAGTGGAGTTGATGCACGTATTTTTTTAATGGATTGTGTTTGCGATAAGAGCTTCCCTTTACCACTTGAGGATTTTAATACATTTTCTTAAATGACAGAGAAGTCGGTTCCGTGCAATAAGCCATTTAAAAGAACATGAGAGGATTGTGTATTGCTGTAACAGGTCTTATAGAAAACCTCCCAGAACTCTTTACTACAGCCTAAAATAAATTATCCCTGAAGGAAATTATGAAGCAGAGAGGTAGCATAGCATAGTGGGTAAGGGTATGGATTCTACAGCTGAGCTGCTCAAATAGAATTCTTGTCAAGTTACTTAATGTCTGTGTGCAGGATAACAATAGTACCTATTTACTGGATAGTTAGGAGGATGACATGACTTAGTACATGTTAAAGGGCTTAAAACAATGGCTGGTACATGGCAAGCACTATTAATTTATTTAGCAACACTCTCAGTGCTTCAGGTGCAATGGATGAAGAAAATAATAAGGGCTACCTGTGGGCAAAATTGTGACATTAAACAAAACTAAACATATTAAATATTGTTATCTACCCAACACTATGATTATGTTATAGCAAAATTTCAAATGGAAAAAGAGAAGAAAAATGGTTGCGTGTTTACAGTGTGTAACTTCAAATAACTAGCCTTTTGGCTGAGGCAAAAATGCATGAATAATATTAGAATGAACTGAAAATCTGAAAGTTAACTCAGACGTTTAATAAATTGAGAGAAAGAAATCTAATGGGGTTTAAGTAAAGGGAAAAGGAATACTTTTAAGTGCCCTACTAACAGCAGAGCAACAGTCTCTCTTCCACATTTTGCGCCCTGTCCACTGTTCTCTGGAATACCTGCCAGCTGTCACTGAATAAGCCTCAGACCCTAACAAATGGCAGGTAACAAGTCCAGTGTCTACTAGTACGTGGCACCTTTTCCTGTGGCCACATGGTGACAGGCTGCATGTCTGATTTATACAGCTTATGGAAGTAGCAGGAAAGGGGATACTTATCAAGGAGTAATCAGCCTCTATCAGGGCAAGAGGCAGGTAAGAATGAATAGGGAAGGAGGAAAATGTCATTCCCCACCCTCAACAAAATGCATTTGAAGGGCTTTGCTTATGGCTATTGCTAATGAGAGGTCTGGGATATGCGGAATAGGACGTGGCTCTCTCCCTGTGTTTGTTATAACAGCGTAGATGGTTTGTTTGTAGATTTGGGGAAAACAAATACCAAAGCGCACAATTTTATCAAGTTTAGCTGACACCACTCTTGAATCTGCAAAATTTGGTTTGAAACCTTGTGAGACCCAAGTTTCTTATGAGACTTCTGTGCTTTCAGATTCTAGTCAAGTGGAAAATGAACAGGTTCTCTATCAGCAGCACGTGGCTTCCGCTTAGGGTAAATCACAGTCACCTCGGGTGAAGGTCTGTGAACCCCCAATCCCAGCATGCTTTCTCCAGCTTTATACACTCCAGGTTCCAAGGAAAATCTACCTCCCTGATAATGAAGCTCGTTTCTTCTATTTCACTAAAAATGTCTTCATATCACTTGTTCATCGTTGATAACTATTATTAATCCCTTCCATCCTTGAAGAAACATTTGCCATGGAGCGACAGGGAAAGAAGAACAGTCCATGCAAGAGAAATAGAAAGTGCACAAGTATCACAGTGAGCAAGATTTCTGGATTAAAAGAGTTGGAGCTAATGATGTTGGATGTAATAAAAGCACTACCCTGAATCAATATTCAGTGTAAAGTACATAAGAGAAAATACTGATCTTTAAACAGTAATGGTAATATGCACCTTCTTCCCTTCCACTCCTCATCGATACCCCATTTCCTCAAAAATTACTGTTATAAAATAGCCACTAAACTTTTTCATACTTTCTTTCTTCGCCTTCAGGGTTTCAAAAGACATTTTATCTCTAAAGCTTTTCTACTTATTTCACCTAACAGCACCGATGGACCATTTGTAACGGGGAAGAGTAAACACGCATCCTGGAACAGTAGTGGTGGTGCCTTCGTGTAGAAAGATATTGCAAATACCAGTCTGTATAAATAGCTTTGAGCTAGTTACAAGTAATTGCATCTCATTATGCATATGAAAAGTCCACCATTGTGCAGTGACTCCGCTAGGAATAAAAAGAGAATAAACTGAAGGAAGGGGAGATATAAGGATGTTAAGGAAGGTGGAGAAATGGCACCTGTTTGGCAAATGAGCTTCTCATGTAAAGTCCACAAATAACCCTAACCTTTTTATGTCCAGGTATTTCTGTCTGAAAGACTACTCTGAGTTCTAGTTCTAGTCAGGGACCACAGTAAAAGCAAGACCTTGAAGAAAATCCCACTTTTTTTTACAAGATAAACCAAGTTGGAGTAAGAGAAACATCTGGTCATTAAAGTTGTTTTAATAGAATTGTTCATTCTAGGAATATTTTAGGTATAGGGTTAAATTATGTTTTTAAAGTGGTAGTTTTGAAATGAGTCGCTTTATCTAATATGCAATTTATTGGAGCAGATTTAACTAGATTGGTGTTTGGTACCCCATGAGCAGACTTTAAGAAAATAAGGCTCGCTGAAAATCAAAGTTACGTGTTACTTCCAAGGCATTTTTTTGGGGGGTAAGAGTCACTTAAAGTTGTGTTTACTTTAGGAGAATATATGCATCACACTTCCAAGTCTTGAATCTATTTTGTTTTAATATTATTAAAAACTGTGTTCAGAAATGGGAGATTCGGGAAAGGTTCTGTCCAAGTTTTAATGAACATAGAGAAAGCCAGGTCACTAAAAATGGCTCCACACACATTTCCACCTACTCTAGAATGCGGCAATAACTTTTCAGCACACTTTGACAAGACTGCATCTTGAAATACATAGGTGTAAAACAATGCGATGCTGCCTCTTCTATTTTCATTAGCGAGGTTATGTGAGAAGAACAGGACACTGGGTGAACTGGGTAGTGGGTGATTATAAATAGCAAGGGTGGTAGGTGAGGCAGTTCAGGGTCTGTGAAAGGTTTTCTGTTTGTTTCTAAAAATTAATGAAATTTACCTTTAAACCACTGCATTAATAAAGCTTTGTGGAAGCAGGTTATCTTAGATGTAAAAATATATATTGAATCACTTAAGTATTTTTCATATTGGACAAATAATATAAAATAATTGAACTTTTCTCAGCACATTTGATAGACTATATAAAAATATTTAGAGTTTGTAAACAATATATTTTATAGGTAATATAAAAAATACTTAGTTATTTGACACATTTCTTTTTAAAATGGGTTATTCCAAAAATTATACTCTAATATTTTTACGGAGATGAGTGGAAGAAAGCTATTTTGGACTGCAGCCAACACACTACAGTGTGAAGAGGTATTGCTTTTGTGATAAAGGGAAGAATTGCACACTACAAAGGTCAAATACTTTTTCCCTTTTTTCCAAAGGTCAGCTGGTGTTATATTTATATTGCTCCTTTAAAACTGTGATTAAACATTTTTACTTGTACTGTCTCTAGCTGTAAATCAATATCTGGGTAAAATGTTAGAATCACTTTTCATCTTTCTTAAGTGTCTTTTTGACTAGTCAGCAGGTCCGGTAAGAGTCACACGGAGGAAATGGTTGCAGACTCCTGCCTCACAGTGTGGGCTGCTACCAGGCGAGGGGCGGGAGAGGCGCTCCGGGCAGAAGGCCTTTGTTCCAAGCCTTTGCTGACACACTTAAAATGAACACGGTCAGTCTCACAGCAAGTTCTGAAGGCTGATTTAAAAGTGGTCAGCTTCATGATTAAGATAAAGCAAGAATACATTTAATAGTCTTTTTATTAGAAAGTGATTTTAAGAGCTCAGACTTTAATTATGACTCAACGATATGTTTGTTGACCTTTTTAGCAATGGCAGGAAACAAGACCAGGATATAAGAGAAAGTCGAGAGGCTGCAGTCCCTAACACAGAACAACGCGGCAGTCAAGGGTCCTGTTTGCACCCTGGTCTCTGAGTCACCGATGACCAGTGGGCTACTGCCTAGGTTCTCTTTACTGAACGTTTCTTCCATGAAAATAAGAGCGCTGGCATGAGAAAGGATATCTCTCAAGCGAGTTGTGAGTGTTCTTTAATTAATACTCAAAGGGTAGTTTAATATGTTTAGAAACAAGCTTCTGTAAAATCGCAGGTAATACGATAATGGGGTTTAATTGGCCAGGCTGAATTACAGAATTCTAATTTAATTTTAGCAATTTTCCTCAGTGCCCTTTGCTAACATTAACTGATAAATCTATGAGCTCTCCTCTTATACTTGGGCTGATCCTGGAGGGGACTGAAATCAGCAAATTACTCCCTTAGTGCACAACATTCAACCATGTGAGGCAATTTCCTGCTCCCCAGTCCTCCAGAGTGCTCTTCACCATACCAAAGGCAATAATTCCTCTAAATTGTTCCGCATGGACTAGAAAAGTGAGATCTCCATGAAGCTAGAATAGAGCTTCTGTAAACTTGCTGTCAGTAGTGGCAGAGCTAAGTTTCTAAAACTTGATGTTGAGGTCACAGTCCTATCAAAATAGACGCTGTGGAAACATTTACATTTTGAAAAATGCCTTAAAGTTTCACTGCCCTTCTTCACCTAGAATGAGACATAGTGATAGTTCAAGTCTTTTAAACCAAAAGAGGTGTTAACTTCCATTTACTCTTTAAGCCACAGAAGAATGGCTGAGTAGGGTTAGTACCCAAACCTCTTTTGAAAAGAGCCAGAAAACTAGTGCAGAACCTGTGAAATGATCAAATGTTTTTTGCATATACAACCAATTGGTTTATCCTACGCTGATGTGAGGTACACATCTTAGAATCTGAGGAAATACTTTCTTTGGAGAAACTATTTTAAGAAAATAACAAGTAACAACCTTTTCCCTGACATTTATCTTTTTAGCCTGACCCATGATATACTTTTAACCACAGAAATTAAACTTTAGCCAAGGTGGGATAAATTATATTTCTCCGGGTGATCCCAAAACACAACACAACATCCCAAATTATTTGTAAGTTCGTATGTTTCCCACTGTTTCC
The DNA here is from genome assembly GCA_004026545.1 of Mormoops blainvillei. Taxonomy (NCBI): domain Eukaryota; kingdom Metazoa; phylum Chordata; class Mammalia; order Chiroptera; family Mormoopidae; genus Mormoops; species Mormoops blainvillei. Next base: position 26,889 of record PVJD01004736.1, on the reverse strand, counting down.
TTTAACCAAAAGTATAATACATTAACAATCTCAAGAATTATTCATAGAAGCATACAAAAATTGTTTAGGTATCAACTAATCTCTTTTGGTTATAGGTGGACTTATGCTTGTGTAAATAACTAGTGTAACCAAATTCCATTTGTAGCATTATTATACTTAAAAACTATAAATATCTCAGAAGTTAAGTCTCCAATAAACCTCATAATTTACCCTAGTACCAGGTAAATTCATGCCAAGTTATTTACACAACAGTTTCTGTTGAGTCAACCCACCCACAACAACATGCAATTGGAAACACAAGCTTACCATATCCCTTGTCATCAACCAGAAGATTTAGAAGTCTTGTCAACACCTTGTTGTATGTTACTTCCACATCATAGCAGGGTTGCCAAAAACTCACATTGGACCTTTGGGATGGAAAGAGTTCAAGAGACAGCCTTGGAGAAACCCTGTCATTTATGACTTGAGTGGGAAGTTACAACGCTAAGCAAAAACACTAGAACTGTATGCAATCCGATCGGAACAGGAAAAATTTTTCTCCAAAGTTAGAACCAATTGAAATACATGATGCTAGGAAGAGTATTTTAGTGAAAAGCCAACTTAACAATGAATGCCCTTTTATAGGCAGATCTAGGACAATGTGCCATCATCATTATGCAACTGGCTTAAACTCCTCTCACTTGAGAACTGAAATGCAGACAAAACACACCCCCTCATTTATGTGTTCTATTTCAGTGGCATTGATTGGACTTCTAATATATTATAAAATATGGTTTTTTATTTTACTTATGTTATTTTTATTTGGTCATCTTGATCATTTAAGGGAAAGAATCTTAAATGCTACCCTACTAACGATAAGAAAAACCTCAATGAAAATCTAGTCAAAAATAAAGAACTCTGCTGTTTATTATCATTATTCTTAAAACCAAAAAGCTTGGAGGGAAGGAAGTATTGCAACATTTTATCATTTTACAAGTTCTGCACTAGGGTTTTATTTGTTTGGTTGTCACTTGATATTGTCACACACTAAGTCCACTTAAGGATGTGATTACAGAGTTAACCCCTTTATATAAAAGAGTAGAATTTTGTTTACTCACCAACTTCTCCCTGGCTTCAATCAATTTTTTTTTTTTGGAAGTGTTCTCTTTACCCTAAGTTTTTATAAATCCTCACCTGAAGATATGTGTATTGAGTTCAGAGAGAGAGGAAAGATGAGAGAGAGAGAGAGATGAAGAGAAAAGGAGAAAGAGAGAGAAATATCTGTGTAAGAGAGAAACATTGATCAATTGCCTCCAGTGCACACCACAACCGGACATGGAACCTGCAGCCTAGGTAGGTGCTCTGATTGGGAATCGAATCCGCATCTATTTGGTGTGCCATATGATACTCAAACTAGCCGAGCCACATGGCCAAGGCACTTTACTCTAATTTTTATTCATAGATTCATCTCTTCCTCTTAGCTGATGATGATTAAGAGAGAGACTTGTCAAACCTTTGGTCTAGGATGGAGAATGTGGTTTAGGGCCATGCCAATAACATTATTGTATTCTACCCATCATAGGAAATGGTTCTAAAGATAGCATATACTGTAAGACAGCCTAGTTAAAGTGTATCTTATGACTTTTGATAGATACATCTAAAGCCAGGATTGAACTTTTATATGAACTTCCTACAGCATGAATAGAAAAGGATATGAAGATCTACAAAGATATTTTGACACAACAAATGAAGGAAGGGAAGAGGCTGTGAACTCACCTGCCCAAAGGAAATGTACTAGAATATATACAGAGAATAACCAGGGCCTACTAACAGTGTTTTAATCCCAGATCAAACTTCACCAGAGACAGAGCTATTGCTACACTTGAGAGTTATGAGAACAAAAATATATTTCTTCTTTCAGAATCTAGTTTTAGTTCTTTGTTACTTTATAATTGATATTTAATTTTTTCATCATCAGAGTAACCATAGAGAATAGATATTTGTACATTCACAGAAGCAAGGAAACAATCTTCGTAAGGTTAAGCAAGTTGCTCAAGAGTATCACTTGATAAATAGCACAGCTGAGTTTTGAAGCAATGTCTGTCTGACTATAAATCTTAATCTCTTAAACATTACAAAATAAAATGTTCCTCTAAATGGGTGGAGAATAATGTGATTTCAAAATCAGAACTCTACAGCTGAACAGTCACCTGTTTTTACTGGCGTCAAGTATATGGACAAATAATCTTGTAGCTTGCAATAAATATAATCCAATAATAAAGTCATGATACTTAGGAACAGTTTCTATAAAAATTTGTCATATGATTCAGTTGTGCTTTATAAAATTTATACTTGTTATAATTGCATAACCTTCGTCCCAATAGCAGAATGAATCCTAAACTGACACTTCCCCTCTCCCTGGGTCACTCCGGGCTGGATATGACTCATTCCGTTGATCTTTACCATAAGTCTTCTGAAGGAAAACTTGTTCTTATTAATATTTAAAGTACCATGGGGATTGTTTCCTGTTTTTCTTAAGTTGTCTACCCCCTCGATATTATCTCACGGATGATTTGTTAGGCATGCAGGTTTGTATTGTTTCTGTTACTATAAGAAAAACAAATAGAACAGTATTTTTCAAACTATTAAACCCAGGAAGCTGGGGAAAAGAGTGGGTGTTACGTATTGGGGTTCTGAGTACAATTACATCTTTTTTCAAAAAAGAGCTCTTTTCTCTTTTTAAAACATTTGAAATTCTAAACAATAATTATCTTTAGAATTATGTCACCTTTATGCATGCTATGATTTGAATTTTCTCTGCCCTTTAGATATTAACATAGTAAGACCAGAAACCTAAGCAGTACAATTTAAAATATACTTGCTTTATGACCTTGAATAAACAATTCCACTTATTTGATTATTAGTTTCATCTATGTGTAAGTTGCAGAGAATAACAAGAGTGTCACATGTTAAATTCTACAACACAGATGTGATGATGGTGCTAAGGGAGAATAGTTAATGCACTTCCCAAAAGGAGGAAAAGAAAAATTCCTGAATTGATATGAAAGCTAATAAGAGTTTTATCTGCTCAGTATAAATTTATCTGAAAGAGAGGTAGGGGGAAAGTAGAACTGCCCCATGCTGAGTATGCCAAGTGCAAAGAATTTAAAAACCTTGTACAAGATATAATGCGGAAAAATACATGCCTAACTCCATTGTGCATTAGCAAATTACAGGTAATTCAGTGTATTAAAGTACGTAGATGATACACCAGAATCAGTGGGAGCCTAAAAGTTTCTTAGGTAAGATTACAGATCTCATCATCAAGAGAAGAAAAAGGCATGGGAATATTATAAACCATTAAGATGAATTATTCAATTTGCATTTCTGAAATATCACTCAGGTGACAATATAAAAATGGATTGGATGGACCTTCATTAGATTCTTCATTATATGGTGACTTCATGAGATGATGAAGTTGATTTACAAAAAGAATGGAGGCTTCTAACTTGGTCCTCAGGGTAAATGATGATGCTTTTTATTGAGAAAGTGACATTTGGAAGAAGCAGCAATATTAGCCTAGCAAATGAACACCTTAAAGTCTTATTTTATTCCATTGGTAATGAATCATTTTATGCTAAGTAAATAATTCTTTATTTTGAAGATTACCTATTCAAATAACAGTTTCTGTCTCCTGACTTCATCTTTACTGATATTATCTATTTAGATAACTAATTACTAAAAATATGTACAAGAAAAGATATAAAATTAGAAATAAGTAACAATAATAACAGCAAAAAGAAAAGTAGAAAAAGTTTTCATTTTGGAAAAGTTTTTTTAAAGTCAAAGTTCTAGATAATTCATTTGTCAAAAGAAGAAATCAAAATGGAAATTAAAAAATAGAAGTAATGAAATAATATTCTTCATTCAAAAACTTTCAGAATGCTAAAAATATACTCAATATTAATGAACTAAATTTATTAATTTAGAATAAATAGAAAAATAAAGGTAAGATGGAATAAATAAAAAAAGCAGAAGAGATTAATACAACAAATTACAAAATACGATAAAGTAGAACAAAGTTAAAAGTTGGTTCTCTGAGCAAGCTGATAAAAATAATGAATCTCTAGTTAGGTAAGAAAAAAGAGAGGAGGTACACACGCAGAATGAAATTATAGATATAGGGCATTATCAGTGTAACTTTTCTTTTTGGGTTCTGTATATGATTTGTAAGATTAGGGCTTGAAAATGAAACATATTAAATATATTCATTTCTAAAAACATATATACTTAAATGAAATTTATAAATTTCTAGAAATGTCTAACAATATGCAGTGCAATATGGACATTTAGAGAGTTTTGGAATCAGCTGTCTGGATTCAAATCCTGCCTTCACAACTTTCTACCACAGTACTCTTGGTAAACTCTCTGAGCCTACTTTTTTCTTGCGTAAAGTAGAGGCAATAATAGTTTCTAAGATCAATAATTCCAAAATAGATTAAGAAGACTTACATTGTTTTATTAATCTTAAAACCACAAAGAGAGTAAGTCAGTGATTTTTAAATATTTCAAAATCAAACTATTTATTTTAATATTTTTCTAACGAGTTCTACCAAATATTTTTTTAAAAGCCATTCAAATTTTACTTTTTTTTTTCTTTTTAGCTGATACAGAAGCAAGATTCTTCAACTGAAATGTAGATATTTGGGTAGTATAAACATGATACCAAAAAAAAAAAAGAATGGGAAAAAAAAGTTACACTCATGGATATTCAGAAATATCTAAAACAATTTACCTCTTAATCTATGATATTCAGGGTGACAATATTAGTTTAATACTATCAATTAATTAACTTTGTCCACACTGTCAACTAAATAAATAAAAATAAAACATAAATTAGGACAAATAGACATATATAAGACATTTGATAAAGTTCAACAATACATTACCTTCAAAACTACTAATAAAACAGAATTACCCTGATATGGCACATGCATGTGTGTGTGTATATGCAAACAACATACACAAAGTTTAAAATTTTAAAGCATTCATATTAGCAAGAAGTACAATTAGAGGAAGTCAGTTTATTCAACATTATTTTGGGAACTCTGCCTGAACAGTAATCTAAAACATAGGTAACTATTCAAAGAAATACAATTATTAGAAATGGAAAGAAAAAATATTTTTATAAGTTGTTATATCTGCTGAGAAATTTATACAAATTTTATAGGAATACAAAAAAAGTGAGGGATTCAAGGTGGCAGAGGAGTAAGTGGAAGCTACACTAACCTCCTTCCAGGACCAATATGGAATTACAACTAAATTGTAGAGAAATCATCCAGAAAAAGTATCTGAAAAATAATGGGAGAGAAGCATCACAACCACAGACAGACTGAAGAAACCACTTCACCACAACATGACTGGTATGGAGGGCACAGGATATGTGAGAGGGCTGGCTGGGCTCCTACGGATGGCAGCTGAAGTGACAGAGAAATATTTCAGTGTCAAGGAGGTCTCCCCCTGAGAACTATGGGGTCTAAACCCCAAGCTGTGATCACCAGCCTATAGTACCAGAGTCCAGAGAGAACCCACATAACATCCAACTGTGAAAAGCACCAGGGTTTCTCTTTGCCAGGGACAGATAGCTGGAGTCACAGCCTTTTAAAGGGCCAACACAAAAAAAATTCATTTTCAGCCACTTACCCTGGGCTCTGGAAAAGTGGAGAGTGGGGCAGAGTGGGGCAGAGTGGACTAGAGACACTTGAGGAGAGACTGGGGGTGGTGGCTTTGGGGAGAGAACTGAGGCAGCAGCTGCCAGGTTCCTGGTGCTGAGTCATCCCCCTTAGCAGCAACCATCTTGCTCAGGTAGACCACTCCCATCCAAGTGGCATCAGCCTGAGGGGACACAATAGCCCTGCCCATGAGAATTACTGTTCCTCACCCTGTGGTACTTAAGCCTCACTGTTGATTAGAGAATGACTAGATTAACAACTGAAGGAATCAGCCACACACTATGGATCCCTGGTGGTCTGAACAGACTGCCTAAGGCCATACTGGGACACCATCTGACACCACCAGAGGCAGATCCAGAAAGAAAAAACAGTGGTAAATACAAGATGCAACCGAGACAAATTCCACCACCGTCTTCTTCATGATTTGTGATATTTTCTCTTCTGCATAGCTTTTAAACATTCATTTCTTGTCCTTCAAGTGCATGCATATTAAGTCACTAGATTTTATACTATAGTTTATTTCAAATCTTCTATTTTTCTCCACACTTCTCTTACCCCATTTTACTTTCTTCTTATTTTCATTCTAAATTTTGTTCTCTCTCTTGCTACAACTTGTTTCCATTCTGAAATTTTACTATTTCTCCCCTCTTCAGCCTCTCAAAAAGATTTTTCTTGTCATTGGTCATCTCACGTTCACTTTCCTGCTCTTAAAACATCCTTGTTCTCTCTCCACCATTATCAGTCTTTGCTTGCTGGTTATGGATAAGGTTGCTGTTGTTGCATTTCTTTAATTGTTTCTCTAGATCTTCACCATTTTTGGCATTTCACATCACAAATTTTGCCATCCCCATCTCCTACTCCATTCTGCCTTCCTCCTGCCCTTGTGTTTTTACATCTCAAATTTTAATTTTTCCATCTTAGCCTAGTTTTTGTTCCTCCCTCTTAGTATTCCTTCTCCCTCTATCATCCCAAAATCACTTCCCTTTCCTCTAGGTATCTTTTAAGCTATTTTTTTTCTTTTTTCCATCTTATTCCCACCCCACCTATATTAATTTTAGCTCATTTGCTGTTGACAGTGCTGTGGTGGATCTTTTTTCCCAATTTGGTTCCTATTTTTTAATTTATTTACTTTTTTTAAATTTTCTTTCTTTCTCTTACTATATTTTTTTAAAATTTCTGATTAAATATAATACTATATGCTTCCCTTTTTTAATCCATTCTGGCTTCTTCAATCCCTTTTTTATTTGGGATGTAAATTTTACTTTCTCTCTTTGCCTTGCCTTGATTCCCTGCTCTTAGTATTGCTCCTCACTCTGTCCTCTTGAAATCATTTTTCTTTTAGTTAGTCATCTCATATTCCTTCCTCCTTTCTTATGATAGTCTTAATCTCTTTACACTCCTATAAATACTGGCTTATTTGCTGTTTATAGTGTGATTGTGAGTGGGGGTTATTTTTTCAGGCGTAAGTTTGTTTCCTGGGCTCCGTAGTTTTGTTTTGGCAGCACCTTCACAACAGCATACAGGACATGGTGGGCAGAGTGACTCTCAATCAGCCAGCTGGAGAGAAGGACTCACCAAAGAATTACCCAGCAACAATCAAAACCCAGTTACATTCAGAGAATCAACATAAACAGCATAAAGGCATGCCAAGAGCATCAGGTTCAGGAAATCAAGGAGATTGTACCATTGGATCCCACAGGCCTCCTACCATGGACGTTCACACCATGAAAACAGAGTCAAAGCAGATCAATCAAAGAAGAAGAAACAAACAGGGAGCATACCTAAAATGGGGAGACTAAGAAACAACCCCCATTACAAAGGAAAGGAGGAATCCCCAGAAAGAGTGCTAAAGGAAATAGAGGCAAGTAAACTACCAGACATTTAGTTCAAAATGATAGTTATAAGGAAGCTCAGTCAGCTCATGAGAACTTTCAAAGAACTGCAGGGAAACTATAAGGAACTTACTGCAAAATATGTCAATGTAAAAAGGACATATAAACTATCAATAAGAGCTGGGAGGAAATGAAGAATCCAATTTCTGAAATTAAAAAACAAAGTAGAAGGAATTAAAAGCAGGCTAGATGAAACAGGATTGAATCAGTGAGCAGGGGGACAAGTGGAAAAAAATCACAGACAGAGCAACAAAATAGAAAAAAGACTCAGAAAGAATGAAGAGGGTTTAAGGGAGATGCAGGAGAACATGAAAAGTAGTAATATCTGTATCATAGGACTACCAAAAGGAGAAGAGGAGCAAGGCATAGAAAACCTGTTAGAAAAAGTAATAACAGAAAACTTTCCTAATCTGATGAGAGAAAAAGTCACACAAGTCCAGGAGGCACAGAGGGTCCCAGTCAAAATGAATCCTAAGAGGATTCATCAGTCCACAGAATATCCTAATAAAAATGACAAAATTTAAAGACACAGAGAGAATATTAAAGGCAGCAAGGGAGAAATAGCTATTAACATGACAGGGGGCCCCAGTAAGGCTATCAGCTGATTATTCAACAGAAACCCTACAAGCCAATGGCAAGAAATATTCCAAGTAATGAAAAGTAAATGCCTGCAACCAAGACTATTGTACTCAGCAAGGCTCTCAATTAAAATGGAAGGTAAAATAAGGAGTTTCCCAGACAAAAGAAGGCTAAAAGAATACACCTCTACCAAACCAGCATTGCAAGATATGCTAAAGGGACTGCTTTAAGAAGATAAAGGAAGAGAATGATAGAGAGGAACACAGATACAAAGAGAAAATATGAATAAGTAGCTATCAATAATAACTTGCTACACACTGTTGGTGGGAAAGCAGACTGGTACAGCCACTGTGGAAAATAGTATAGAATTTTCTTAAAAAATGAAAAATGGAACTACCTTTTGGCCCACTGATTGCATTGCTGGTATTATACCCCCAAAATCTTGGAACACCAATTCAAAAGAACCTATGCACACCTATGCTCATAGCAGCACCATTTACAATAGCCAAGTGCTGGAAACAGCCTAAGTGTCCCTCAGTAAATGAGTGGGTCAAAAAATTGTGGTATACTTACACAATGGAATACTATACAGCAGAAAGAAAGAAGGAACTTCTACCCTCTATGACAGCATGGGTAGAACTGGAGAGTATTATGCTAAGTGAAGTAAGACAGGCGGTGAAAGACAAATAGCATATGATCTCACCTATAAGAGGGACTTAGTGAATAAAACAAACAAATGAGCAAAATAGAACCAGAGGCATGGAAATAAGGAACAAACTGACAAGGACGAGGGGGGAGGACGAAGGGCGATAAGAGAGAGAGAAGGGGAAGGGTCTAGTTCAAGAACATGTATAAATGACTAATGGACATGGACAACAGGATGGGAATTGACTATGGGAGCAGGTATGGGTGGGGCAGGGGACAGCAACAGGGGGAAATGGGGACAACTGTAACAGAAGAACAGTAAAAAAATACATAAAGAGAATGAGTCACACCTTAAAAAAAAGAAAATATAAGAAAAGCTGCAAATGAATCATTAAATTTAATAAGATTTAGCAATTGGATACAAATCAATACCCAAGTGTGTTGGTAGAGCACATAATTTTCAAAACTGTTGGATTGCAATAGCAAAAAAAAATGATATATGTAGTAAAAACTCAAAGTTTATGGGACATTTTTCAAAGCCATTATATAAGATTCGAATAAGTGGTTAAGTACCATGTTCACGAATAAAATGTTTTAATATTACAATAATTTCATTTCTGTAAAGCATTATATAAATTTAATGTAACTAAAATTAAAATGCCAGAATGTTCATACAATGGTTGACAATCAAAATTTGGATAGAAATTCAGATGTCATGAATTGCTAAAGCATTCTTGGAGAAAAATATAAAACCAACTACAATAGATATGTCCACCCAACTCTCAGTGATTATTATAAATCTATATTAAGATGGTAGTATTAGTAAATAATAAATATTAATCAGTGGAAAAAATAGAAATATGGATATTTAGTTTGTAACAGAGCTGACATTGCATATAAATGGGGAAAAGATGAGACATTAAACAATTCTAGGAAAATTGATAATTGCTATTAAAAATATTACACTTGGCCTCTACCCCACAGCATAATAAAATATTAATTTCAATGGGATTAAATAATTAAATACAAAGGATAAAAGTATAAAACTCTTAATAGAAAACAGGAGAATAATTTATTATATCAGTATTTCTTAAATATGTTTTTAAAAGCAATTCATTAAGAAAAAGCTAGTAATTTTAAAGTTATTAATATTTAAAACTCCTGTATATCAGAAGATAAAATGGGATGAAAAATGTAAAAGACTTTTACAATATATAACTAATAGAGGTGATAACGTTTGCCTGTACTTATAACAACCTAGATAATAATGTTGGCCTTTTCATGCCTATCAAAAATTATGGTTGACAGTTTTATGAAACTTTGATATTTTAAAAAACGAAGTCAACACTTAAAATGTTAAGATGCTTCTGGACAGGGAGTTATTAAAAGACCCATGACTGAAAGTTTAGAAACCACTGCAAAAGAAAAAAAATCTAGAGAGAATCCTTGGGAATCTCAACAGTGAGACCTGTTCACGGACGAGGTATCAGTTAGAGTCTAGGTTAGAAAAAAGAAAGAGTTCACGGAGTCAAAAGTGTAGCCAAAGAGTGCTTAATGAAGAGACCGTTACCAAAGGCATGGATAGGCACAGGGAAGCAAACCAACAGCCCTATTCCCACCACTAGTCCTAATGGGGCAAGAGGAAGAAATAATTACCTGACAATATCTGTGGCTTTTATAGAAAAATGGAGCTATTCCATCTTGCAAGATGATAGCCAGGCGTACAAAACCTTTCCTTCTATGACTTACTCTGTTACTCAGGAGTCCTTATGGGTGAACCCAACTGAAAGAGGGTAAGGTAATCCAGTGAATTTATTATATAGATGCCAGCTCTTGTTCTTTTCTTCCCACAATAGGGAAGACAAGAAATATCTAGAAAGGAAGTAAAATTCAGAATGAGCTGGTATACTCCAGTACCAAAAAATAACAACAGTGATCATAGTAAAAATTATCATAATAATACCTTAGCACCTTACAGCCTAGAACCACCTTTCTTCTCAACAGTTTCAATTTCAATCCTGTTTTCTCAAAGCTAACCATATCTATTTTACTAAACATGATGATAATTTTTTCTGTCCTTATCTTCTGTAAACTCTGAGCAAAATCTGTTACAGCTAGATTCTTGTTTCTTTTTTTATGATATTACTCTCTTTTCATTCTCATCTCTACATTAAATGTAATTTTTGACTCCCCCAAAGTTTCTCCATTGTTCTACAACATTAAACTATTTCCCCATACCTATGATATCAGAAATTATCTTAGTTTAATTTCTTTTCCTTTTCAGCTTTACTTGAGTGTAAACATGATGAGAATAAAACCTCATCTATCATTGCTGTGTCTCCAATGCCATGAACATTGCCTAGTATATCATATGCACACAGTGGTTAAATAAATTGATATGTTCAGTAATATAACATATAAACAGATGTCTGATACAAAACAAGTACTTTAGAAATAATAGTTTTTTATTTTTCTAGTTTCTGTACTTTTGAAGAAAAGGTTTGTTTAGTTAAGTGATCCCCTGAGTGATATGACTAGATTCCCAAATATATTATAGCTCCAAATTAATCACGGGCCAGCACTCTCCTTACTCAGAACTGCCATTCTTTTATGTTTCTTTCTTTTCCCAGTCATTCAAAAATTCTGTTTGAGTCACCAGCTCTTTCATAAGGAATTCTCAAAGCAGAGCAATTGGGTTTTCCTTTGTTCTAACCTTTCCCTCCTGAGACACTGTGCCTAGAACCATCACTCCTTCACCCAAGCAGGCGTGCCTAGCTTAGGTTTACTCTGTCAGATGTTTCCTGACACTCACGAGATTTTTTTTTAAATGATTCATTGTTTCTCCAGCCAGCCTCATCTCTTTTAGCAATATCCATTCCTTCATATAGGTTCTCACTTACAGAGATTGATTCCAATTCTTTTCCACAAAATTCCAAAAACTCATGTAAGTTTGAGCATGACCAGGCATGTATTCGAATGAACATTCTGTGATAAGTAAAAGAATTATCAGGTCATTCTGTCATAGGTTTCTCTACAAGAGAAAGAATACTAAGTGATGGTGCTGCTTAGCTCCTCCATATTCTGACCTTTAAGACACTCATTGCTGACTCTCAAAACAGTGTTACAGCAGTACCAAAAAATATCTTAAAAATTAGTCAATACAGTGGTGGTACAATAAATACACTTATTTACATATGAAGAAATAAAACTGTTTTAAGAGACTAAATTGACTGTTTGAATTAACAGATCAACTGAAAAAGAACTGACCATCAGCCCTGACTGGTGTGGTTCCAGTCAATGTTTCTCTCTCACATCCATGTTCTCTCCATTTTCATTCCTCCCTTCCCCTTTCTCTAAAAAATAAATAAATAGAAAATTTTTTTAAAAAACTGACCATCAGATGGCCTAAAGTGTATACTTATACAAAGCACTACAAGTTTCAAATCACTGTTAGATAGATTTTATTTAATATATAGGGTTTGATAAACTTAGAACTACCAAAAGGTATCATCAGTAGAAAAGACCTAAGTTTTTATCTACTCCAATTTCTTTATTTCTATAATACTGATGGTGATAAAGTACTGATTTATCTTATACCTTGTAGAAAAACTAATATATTTTTAAAATTAACTTTAAAATTGACTTTGACTAGCCAGTGTTCTTCTGTCTCAGTAATATTGCAATCCATGTCAATCATTCTAATAGATACATGGTATTCTATCTTATTTGGGGGCACATTTTTAAATTATATTCTTAGAATATTTTTAAATTAAATAAGGGAAGGAAAATGTAAATTAGAAAACTTGAAATACAGAAATACAGTAATATATTGGCAATTGCCATCCACATATTACTTTCTATTTGAAAACATGGCAAATGCATAAAACTTGCACCATATCCTACAAACTCTAATACAAAACTTGACATGTTCTAAAGTGTCAAATCTACCAATGTCAGTTACTACTGCCCTCTTTGGGAAAGCATTCAAATCCTTTTCAGATCAGCTTTCTTTCCAGATACTATTATGGAAGTTTCATAAGGTATTCATGACCAAAGGAACTCTATTTATTTATTTTCCTGGTAATTTCTTACACATCTTTATGGAATCTGCTCAGAAGAATACAAGTAGAAACGTGCCAGACATTTTATCGTTTTTCAAATACCAGCTGCCTATCTATAAAAGAAGAAACTGTAGCTTCAGTTAGCAACTTGTACCAGGGAAACAAAGAGTCATCTGGTAATACTAAAATGTTACAGCGACTTGGGTTTGTCTAAATTCCACATCTTCACTGTGAATCTCTATATGCCAAACAGGCCTTTTCTGGGGACATTTTAAAGGAAAAACAAGGTTAGAAACTGTGTGCTTGGCCATTTCCATCACTGTTTTGAGGGAGTGAGGGTTTGGTTATGGTATGTTTTATATCTTATGCAACTTCCAGGAAATTATTATGTTGAATCATAGATGATAGGGTTACAGAAGCCCAGAAGAATGCATCAGCTCCACTTGATTGTGCCTGGACAGGTAATAAATTATAATCCCATCTTATGGGTGAACTAGTTGAGCCTCTGAGAGCTCAAATGCTTTGAAAAAAAATCACATGATTAATTCAACTAGAGATAGACACTCAGTTATAGCACTTAATATACTCTCATAATTGCCTGACAGTTCTTAAATAATGGTCCCCCTCAAAACATTCTAAACCCCAAAAAAATACAATAGAGTGATAGTTCCAATATTTACCATGAAATACTACTCACGTGTGAGCATAAAAAGGTATTTATTTTAGTTAGAAATTGTGAATGATACATCCTGTTTGCATTTAATAGAATTATAAAATAAATAATTTTTAGAGCAGGAGGGGATAATATCATATCCTACCAAGAAAAAAATCTAAATTTAATTTTTAAGTTAATTTTTTAAAAATTTTTGTTTATAGATTTTAGAGACAGAAAGAGCAAGGGAGAGAGTGAGAAGGAGAAAGAGAGAGAGGGGTCAATTTGTTGTTCCACTTATTTATGCATTCATTGATTGCTTCATGTATGTGCCTTGACTGAAGTTCGAACCTGCAACCTTGGCATATTGGGATGAAGCTCTAACCAACTGAGCTACCTGGCCAGGGTGTTAAGTTCTTTAAATTATAAAATAGGTATGAAGATTAAAACACAAATAGATATCATTACTGATTCCATGGAGTAAATGACGCTTAATTTTTTTGACGGGGAGGGAGTTGTCCATACCCTTCACGAATAGAATCTAACAAAAATTTTATAACATCTTCAGGAAATGTTTATTTCTCTTTCTCTCACCAGTGGAGTTTATTTCTGAGCCAGAGTACTCAATATAATTCACATTGAAAACTAACTTCAAAAGTATCGTGCTTTCCTACCATCATCATTATTAAAGGCCTCCAGGTGCTCAGTGCTCAACCTCTTTCAGGCAGGAAATTGTTTGGGCCTTTTGACAGAATTAGAAACAGAGAACCAATAAATCCATGTATAACCTCAAAGACCCAAAGACCCATCTGTCAGTTGCAGACAGACAGGTCTTTGTTTTGTTTTGCTTTGTTTTGCTTTCCTTTATCCTGAGGGCACTAATGGATGTTAATAATTGGGACATAAAGATAATCAACGAAGAGACACAGACAGCATTATATATTAGAGAATGCCATCAGATTGCCCAAAGCATTATTTTTTTCATCTCCCACTAATGTGCATGGGTTTACATGATGTTTCTTTCAAATACAACTGTCAGAAAATATCAGACGAAATTGTTATTATTTAGTATTCAGGTGGTCATGCATTCTGCCAGGGAAAAATAGAAACAACATATTAAAAGAGTAACTTTCTTGTAGAAAATGTCTATGCTTTTAACATACATTTATTTACCAGAGCCCTATTATTATATGAAATATCTCTCAGGTTTTGAGTAATCATTTATCATATCAACTTTGTAGTGATTTTCTCTTTCAACAACCTGGAAATTTATTCACATTCAAAATCTCATTGTTCTGTCGGGTATATTCAATCTATAAAAACAGGAAAAGAAAGAGGAGAAGAAGGGAGAGAGACAGAAAGAGAGAGGTCACTTTCTGAAATAAATGCCATGTGATGCACAGATGATGCCATTATCCTTAGGTATCTTCTCTGTTGTTTAATCCATAAAATGAGCTTCCTATATAAGCTTTTCTTGTAATTTAAAAAGTTCCAGCTTTAGTTAGAGCTGGTATCATGAACCTTCTAGAAAAAAAAAAAGAAAAACCTGAATAGCTTTCAGTTTTGAAGACAATATATAAATTTGTATAAATATCTCTAAAATACATGAAAATTGCTCAGTAATTTAGCTTTTTTCTTGAAAATCTGAGAGAAAATATTGAAAAATAATAATAGAGGCCTGATACTTGGTTTGGCATTGGTTTGCAGCTTTTCCCTTTTAATCTAAATAAACATGCAAGAATCGTGGATAATGTCATCTCCATGTTTCTACTGTTTTTACAGATTTTAATACAATAGCTGATCTGAGAGTGCATTCCTGATCAAAGGCAAAACAAGCTAACTAAAGAGATTTCTCTTTCTCATACAGACTATTGTAATGGCTTCAATGGAGTTAGACTGGTTTTTTTTTTTCTTACTTTGAAATTCCTTATTTGAGACTAACCTAGAGCAAACCAAAAAGAGAGAGAGAGAGAAAGAGAGAGAAAGTTAAATTTTGAATTTTGTGGGTTCTTCCCTGTGCATCTTTCCTGGACAGGCCATGATATTTCAAACAATCTGTTAGTTCCTATACCCAACTGTTTGCAAAACAGCTGTATGCTTATCTTTATGGAAATTACCACGAATTGTTATTAAGAATCAGTATTATCTGGTTAGATAGATAGATATTTCAGGGATTAAATTCTGATGTCAAAGTGGATATAGAGGCAGTAGCCTACCAAGTACAGAAATTCTCCCTATGAGAGATGTTCTGTACCACATAGGGACTAGTAAATAAATCATATCTTCTCACTCAGGGCATTTGGATATGATATACAGAGAGGCCAAAAGATATTTGAAATGAGTACTATCAGTTTGGATGCTTTCTGACTGTATCTAATAAAATACTCTATTTCAAAGCAGATTGAATAATAAGGAAATTATATTTTTCACATAAGAGATCCAGAAGCAGGTGTGGCGCAAGGGAAACGTCTCAAGGCTCCAACTTCACTTCCCTTTGAATCATGTTCTAAACAAGGCTTTGTTCTTAGGTTTTGTTCTCAGGCTGGAAGAAAACTGCCTGCAGCAGTTTTACAAGTCAAATTCAGGGCCAAGGGCACCTGAAATAAGAAGATAGACTATTTTTTTCTGACTATCCAGACTTCAGTGCAAGAAAACCTTTCCGGAATCCATTCAGAAGATTTACCTTCCTGTCTTATTTATTAGTGTTTGATCAAATAACGCCCTTTTTAACCCAGTCACTAGCAGAGGGAATAGGATTATCATGACTTACCCACTTTGGGAAAGATAGCATTTAGGAGAATCAACCTTAAGGAAGAAGGAAATATTAAGAGCAGAGATAGTGAGAAAATAGACATACAAGTAAAGCTGAGTCAGGATAAAAGCAAACAGAATTATTTTATTTTGAAAGCTTATCAGCTATCACTGAAGCCTTGCTGAGGGTATGTAAATTATTATATTTTGGGGGCCCATTTCCTTTTGTATCTATGTAACAGAATTTCGTAAAGTGAATTAAGTTTTGCATGTTCCTATCAACTTCTAAAACTCTAGCACAGCATCTTAGTTACTAGCAACACTGCAAAGCTTTTCTGACATCTTACTCTATATCATAAATTGCTTTTACATATCTCAGTCATTGAAGCCATACTTTTTAAAATTTAGAGTAAAATACAATTAATTAGCAAAACTCCTGCACAGACTTAAATTATCCGTGCTTTAATCAGAACTTAAACAAAAGTAGTAAAGGTATTTTCTTCAGGCCTCCCACTGTATTGTTAAAGGAGTTCGCAAACTTCTCTCATTCCTTTTTTGTTACTTCTTGGTTACTCTCTTAGTTTGCTGTTGCTTTCCTTAACTCAGTCCTTGATGCAAGAAAATCGGTTATTCTACTTACTAGCCTATTTTTGTTGGTCATTCACCAATAGTTTAACTGCAGCTGTCACCATTTCCATGGCCATCACAAGAAATCATGTTTGGGGAGAGGCACCTTCTGTGACTACCATTCTTTTGGCCAGCTCAGTAAACTGAAGTTTCTTTATAGGTGTATAGCTTTTTAAAAAGTGTATTAATTTTCTATTACTATGTAAAAACTTGTCATAGACTTAACACATTAAAACAATATAAATTTATTATCTCAGAGTACAGACACAGTGAGCTGGGTTCTCTGCTCAAGGTCTTAGAAAGATTTAATTAAAATGCCTTGGTCCTGGCTGGTGTGGCTCAGTGGATTGAGCGTCGGCCTGCAAACCAAAGGGTTGGCAGTTTGATTCCCCAGTCAGGGCACATGCCTGGGTTGTGGGCCAGGTCCCCAGTAGGGGGAACATGAGAGGCAACGACACATTGATGTTTCTTTCCCTCTCTTTCTCTCTCCCTTCCCCTCTGTCTAAAAATAAAATAGATAAAATATTTTTTCTTTATTTTAAAAAATAATAAAATAAAATGTCTTGGGCCGAGGTCTCATCTGAAGCTGAGTGTACTCTTCTGAGATCACATGACTATTAGTAGAATTAATTTCCTTTCAGCTGTAGAACTCATGGAAGTTTCTTCTTCAATGACAACAGGAAAATTTGTTTGACTAGGAAGTTCCAGGTCCTTTCAAGTATCCACAAGATTGAGTAATTCCACCCTGGAAATCTCTCTCTCTTTCTTTCTTTTTTTAAAGAAAGTGACACTAATTTAGACTTATGGAAATAATAAATGTGTATGGATACAAATAAAATAATAAATACAGAATGCTATAAAATAAAGAGTAAAGTAGTCAGCAAATGTGTTGCAAACAAGGGTGTGTGTGTAGAAGGAGGTGGGTAGTATATATACATATACTATATATGTAACAAGTTTTTCAAAAATTCTTAAACATTTTCCCCTCAACTTTTGCTTCCCCTTTCTTATATTCATTACTTCCCATTTTTGCTCTATTTTTATTGATGTATAACTTACATACATCATGCGTACAACATAATAATTGATATTTGTATATATCACAAAATCATCACCACTATATAAGTCAACATCTGTCATATAATTACAGAATTTTTTCTGCATGATGAGAACTTTTAAGATCTACTCTTTTAGCAACTTTAAAATATGCTCTACAGTACTGCTAACCACAGTCACCATGTTGTACACTACATCCCCGTGCGTTCTATTATAACTGGAAGTACACCTTTTGACCCCCTTTACTGATTTTACTTACCCTTGAATCCCCATCCCTGCCAATCACCAGTCTCTTCTCTAGCTCCATGAGTTTGGGTTTTTTTGTTTGTTTATTTTTTCTTGTTTTTTAGATTCCTCATATATGAAATCTTGCAATATTTGTCTTTCTTTGTTTGACTTATTTCACTTAGCAGAATGCCCTCAAGGTCATTATGTATGTATATGTACATGTATGTATATGTGTATATATACATATGTATATACATATACATATACATATATATATGCCACATTTTCTTTATTCATTTATCTGGAAACTTAGGTTTTTGCCGTGGCTATTGTAAATGATGTTGCAGCAATGAACATGGAGGTACTTATATCATTACATGACAGTGTTTTTATTTTCTTTGAATAAATAATCAGAATAAAGCTGCTGGATCATATGACAGTTCTATTTTAATTTTTTGAGGAATTTTTTGAGGAACCTGTATACTCTTTGTCATAGTGGCTGCACCAATTTATATTCCCACCAAAGTGCACAGGGGTTCACCTTCCTCCACATCCTTGCCAACATTTGCTATTTTTTTGTCTTTTTGATAATAACCATTCCAACAAGTGAAAGGTGATAACTCCTTGTGGTTTTGGTTTTCATTTACCTGATGATTAATAACACTGAATTATTTTTTCAGGTACTTGTTTGCCATCTGTATACCTTCTTTGAAAAAAATACTTATTCAGATCCCCTGCCTGTTTTTAACAGAACTGTTTGGACTTTTTTTTTTTTCTATAGAGTTGTATGAGTTCTCAATATATTTTGGATATTAACCTCTTATCTCATCTATCATTTGAAAATATTTCTCCTATTCAGTAAGTTGCCTTTACACCTTATTGAAATATTCATTGAAATAGAAAATATTCAAAGATCTAGATGTTAGAATCAACAGTATATAAGTTCCAGAAAATTATGCTAAAATTTCCGTGAAGAATATATGGAATAATAAAAAAAAGAGCCAACAATTGAGTATTGGTTAAATGAAGGAAGAAGAAATAGAATCTTCAAAGCCATTAGAAAAACAATACTTGAATAGCTAGAAGAGGTTAGATAGAGTAGGGTCATAGGAGTCCAAGAAAAAAATGTCAGCAGTGCCATGTAAGACTGGTGTAGAATAAGACAAAATAAGGATCAGAATGCCTTTGCCATATGATATGACAATTAGAAGGTCATTTGAGTAACTTAAAAAAAATTAATGGAGTCACGGAGAGAAAAATACACTTGAAATGATCTGAGGAACGATAGGAGGTGATGAATTAGAGACACAAATGGGGACTATTCTTTGAGGATGTGGAGAGAAGGGAATCCTAGTACACTGTTGGTGGGAACGCAGACTGGTGCAGCCACTGTGGAAAACAGTTTGGAATTACCTCAGAAAACTAAAAGTGGAACTGCCTTTTAGCCTGGCAATTCCGCTGCTTGGATTATACCCTAAGAACTCTGAAACACCAATGCAGAAGAACCTATGCACCCCAGTGTTCAGAGCAGCACAATTAATAATAGCCAAGTGTTGGAAGCAGCCTAAGTGCCCATCAGTAAATGAGTGGATCAAAAAGCTGTGGTACATTTACACAATGGAATACTACACAGCAGAAAGAAGGTGCTCCTACCATTTACAACAGCATGGATGATCTGGAGAGCATTATGCTAAGTGAAATAAGCCAGGCAGTGAAAGAGAAGTACCATTCACCTGTAAGTGGACTATAATCAATGAAACAAACAAGCAAGCAAAATATAACCAGAGACACTGAAAGAAAGAACAAACTGACAGTAACCAGAGGGAAGGAGGGAGAGGAATAATGGGGGGAAATAGGGGAAGAGTCTTCAAGGAACATGTATAAAGGGCATATGGACAAAGCCAAAGCCAAAGGGGGTAGAATTGCAGGTGGGGAAATGGGGACAACTGTACTTGAACAACAATAAAAAAGAAAAATAACTTCACCTAAGAATGAAAGTTTAAAGGAAAATCTAGATGAGACACAAATCATAGAAAGTGTAAAGCTTGAAATATTTTGGGGTGGCTGCCATGAATCAGTAAAAAGAAACATTAAACTAAAAGAGAAAGGAAAAGTAATATATGGAAAGAAATCACGAACGAGAGATGAGAATCAAAAACGCGAGCTGTAGTGACATAGGAGATTGGTCTTGAAAGGCAGAAATGCATCTTACACTGACTGCTTGGAGGAGGAATGGTAGCAATATAACCATGTTGAAGGATAAAGTTTTGTTATTGGAGTACAGGCCAGATTACTTCAATTTTTAAATTTATTTGTTTCATTAAAAAATTAAGATTAGGTTTAAGGGCTTGTTTAAAGACTTGATTTTGGTAAGTTTCTGAGAAGAATAAATGAAAGGCTTTAAGTAAAACAGAAAAAGTGTGGAGAGGCATTGAGGATCCAGGTGTAGGTCACATGTAGCATCTTGTCATATTGAACAGAACAAGCCAATACAACGAATTATTAGATTAAGGAAATAGGTCAAGCAGCACGAAGGACCCATGTAAGGTTATGAATTTAAAATTTCTCTTGTTAGCATGATTGTGTGTTTTCCAACAGCTACATTCAGACCTGTTTTTGCAAAAATTAAATAGGCAAAGACAAAATTAACTTGAGCACTGGATATCACTGTCTTACTTTTTGTACCCTTACTGCTTAAATATAAAATTCAGGTTGCTGCAAAAAGTCCTGCTAGTATTCCAGTGCATGAATCTTTAATAACTGAATATAACATCATTTTGTGATATAATTGATTACTACTTCCTCTCTACAGCCTGGGCTACCAGTTCTTTCTCCTGAGTATGCCTGGAATCTATTGTCCCTTCAGTTCCAAAACTGCCACATCAGTTCAAGGAACCAATATCTTTCCCATAATCTAATGCTATATCTCCTATTACTGCCTTCGTGGTCATTGTTCTTTCTCTCATTTTAATTATGAAGTTATATAACATTTAAAAACTATCAAGAATAATGGTAGATATTCAGCTTGTCATATATATTACAAAGATTTTAGAGGAAAAGGGGACCAAAATATAGCTAAGATATTTTCTACTTCTTTCTCATTTTATCCTTATCCTCTTCTTCCAAAAGGTGAACACTATCCTGAATTTGGTGTTTATCACTTCCATGTATGCTTTAAAAATAAATTTACCATATATTCATTATAAACTAAAACATGGGTGTTATTTTTGTATTTTAAAGTCATTTAAATAGTATCACATTTCACATACTATACCAGGTTTTATTTTTTAAATAAAATTTATAATGTATTTAAACACATTAATTACTCAGGCATATTGAGCAAAATTTGTAAAATATAACCAAACACTGAAAATGAGTCAAGAACTATATCATGTTTATGAACTGGAAAACTCAATATTGTTAAATGTCAATTCTAAATATATATATATATAAATGTGAATGATCTGGATTAGACAATACAATTTTTAAGAGTGAGAAAAATAATAGAGGCACTATGGTGTTTCAGTAATTGCTATCTTTCTAGATACATTAGTCAAGACTCTGGAATTAGAAAACAGGACGAAGTAATTGAACAGAATAGAATCCAGGAATAAATCCAGGAATAAATGTGGCCAATTATTAACTCAAAATGTATCATGGATCTATCAAGAAAAACTAAAAGTATAAAACTTCTAGAAGAAAATCTTTGCAATCTTGGAATACAGAAATATTTTTAAGATATACGTACAAATAATAAAAGAAAGATAAATTTTATTAAAATTTTAAAAATGTAAAGATATTTTTAAGAAAAAGAAAGGCAAGCCACAAAATCTGGGAATTACTTTAAATACACATATCTTAAAAGGACTTTAATAAGAATGTATAAATAACTCATAATGCAATTAAAAGATAAATAGCAATAAAAACAAGCATATGTCAAACAGATGCTTCATAAGAGGAAATATATGAATGGTCAAGAAGCACATAAAAAGATATTCAACATCGTTAGTAGGAAAATAAAATTACAGTAAGATTATTAACTTGTTAAAGTGACTAAAATTAACAAGATTGACAATATCAAGAATGGACAATACCAAAAAATGACAGGAAAAGGGAGTACTGGAATTTTTATAACTTTCTGGAGGAATAAAAAAATGGTATAACCACCTTACATAACAGTTTGACCTTTCCTAAGTCTAACATATTGTTTCCATACAACTTATAAATTCTCCTTATTGGTATTCAGAAAAACTTTATTGCTAATAACCAAACATTTAAAACAACCCAAGTGTCCATGAACAGGTGAATAAATAAAATGTGGTATATCCATATGAAATAATCCTGCGTAGCCAAGTAGCTCAGTTGATTAGAGCATCGTTCCGACCAGCCAAGGTTGCAGGTTTGATCCCTGGTCAGTGCACATACAAGAATCAACCAATGAATACATAAATAAGTGGAATAACAAAAATTGATGTTTCTCTCCCTTCCTCTCTCTCTCTCCCTTCCTCTTTCTCTCTCTCAAATCTATAAATAATTTTTAAAAATATTATTTAGCAACAAAGAGAAAAATACCTAAATCACTTAACATTGTGAATGAATTAAAAAAACTATTTTTTTCTGAATAAAAACCATGGAGAAGGGTACTCACTATTTTATTTCACTAATACAAAATTCAAGACAATAAAAACTAATATCCAGTGACTGAAGTTAGACTAGTGTTTGGGAAAAGGTTGGAAGGAATTATACTCTGCAAAGATGAACAAAGTATGCACAAAAATTATCACAATGCTCTGTATCTGGATTTTACACTTTAAATGGGCGCAATTTATTGTATGTATGTTAAATACAGTTAGCACTGTCTCAAAAACTTAAAAGAAAAATGAATACAGTTACAACTATACAATTTTATCAAGTTACCCAACAAAACAATTTTAAAACAATAATAAGGTTTTCACAATTTGATTAGGAAAAAGAGGAAA
This sequence comes from Mormoops blainvillei, assembly GCA_004026545.1. Taxonomy (NCBI): domain Eukaryota; kingdom Metazoa; phylum Chordata; class Mammalia; order Chiroptera; family Mormoopidae; genus Mormoops; species Mormoops blainvillei. The sequence goes on along the minus strand of PVJD01004736.1, from coordinate 3,708 downwards.
TAGAGACTAATGTGAGTAAGCAAATCCTCATCTTGCATTGCACAACTGAAAATTAACAGAATAATTAATAAATTTGTCTATTTTCAAAGTTGTGGAGGAAAACACCTGAGGATTTAAAGGCAGAAATGCTATAAATTCATTGTTCTGAAGAGCAAGATTGAAGTGAATGTTTAATGGAACACACTATAGTTTACTATTACTTGTTTGTTTTTAATAGACTATTAACACTTAAATTTTTTCTCTATGAAGGTTTATTATATAATTTTTAAAAGGCTTTACTCTCTAACTAGTGCTTCTTCCAAACACAATGTATGCCTTTTCTTGTTTTCTTTCTTAAGAGTAAACTCTGGACATTCACCCACACCCACTTGTGTCTTATTTTTATTAAGGAGTATTAATCTTGGCTGTCCAGAAAACTGTAGCAACCTCCAAATAAACTTCATCATTTTTCCCAAGAGGACTTATAGGGTATCTGTATGCAAATAGTATTGCACGTAGCCTTCTCTCTGTAACCTTGTGTTTACTCATAATAGCTATATCCCTTTCCTCTCCCACATTACAAAATTAAAGCCCCATTCGATGTAATAAACCATGGAAATTCCCAGGTGCCAAAGGCAAAAAAAAACAAGGGAGTGGTTGTAGGTCTGAGGCATTTTAATGCAATAGTTTTGTCTACATATGCATGAATATATTTGGGTCATAGGAATTTGATTTAACCAACATGCAATTAAATGTTAGAATTGGGAAGAAATATATTATGTCCAATTTAATTAAAACATTTTTCCGTGGTCTTAAATATACTTTGTTTTTCTACTGTTAAACATCAGCAAGTATTAGAAATTTGCTTTTAAACTTCAGTGTATATTCTTGTCTGAATTTCCCCCAAAATACCCAAGTGTCACATGCTCAGAAATGTATGGGTGCACATACACAAAAATTAACTCAAGGTGGATAAAGACTTAAATATAAGTTACCAAACTATAAAAGTCCTGGAGAAAAACATAGGAAGAAAAATCTCAGATATTCCATACAGCAATATTTTCATGGACATGTCCATAGAGGAAAGGATATAAAGGAAAAAATAAGCAAATGGAACTTCATCCAATTAAAAAGCTTTTGTACAGCTAAAGAAAACATTGGCAAAATGAAAAGGGAACCAACCATATGGAAAACTACATTTGCCAATGATACATCTGACAAGGGATCGATCTCCAAAATATATAAAGAACTCACAGGACTCTAGGAAGACAAACAACCCAATTAAGAAATGCGCAGAGGACTTAAACAGACACTTCTCCAAAGGAGGACATACACAGGGCCCAGAGAGATATGAAAGGATGCTCAGCATCACCGGCCATCAAAGAGATAGAACTTAAAACCACAATGAGATACCACTTCACACCAGACAGAACAGCCATCATAACCAAATCAACAAACAACAAGAGCTGTTGAGATTTTGGGGAAAAGGGAACTCTAGTACACTGTTGGTGGGAGTGCAGACTGGTACGACCACTATGGAAAAGAGTATGGAATTTCCTCAGAAAACTAAAAATGGAACTGCCTTTTGACCCAGCAATTCCACTACTGGGATTAAACCTTAAAAATCCAGAAACACCAATTCAAAAGAACCTATGTACTTTAATGTTCATAGCAGCACAATTTGCAACAGCCAAGTGTTGGAAGCAACCTAGATGTCCATCGGTAAATGAGTGGATCAAAAATCTGTGGTACATTCACCCAATGGAATACTATGCAGCATAAAGAAAGAAGGAGCTCCAATCATTCGCAACAGCACGGATGGCTCTGGAGAGCATTATGCTAAATGAACAGTAAAAGACAAATACCATATGATTTCAACTATAAGAGGAGACTAAATCAACAGAACAAAGCACGTTAAATGTAACCAGAGACATTGAAGTGAAGACCAAACTGTTCACACAGAGGAGGACAGGGGGGAGGGGAACATGAGGGGGAAAGAAGGGAAGGGTGGTCAAGTTATATACAAGGGGACTCATGGACAAAGTCAAGGGAGGGTGGGGTGGAGGGTGGGGGAAATGTTGAGTGGTGAGGGGAAAATGGACAAAATTGTACTTGAACAACAATAAAAAAATTAAAATAAAATAAAATAAAATTACAAAGTTTTCTGCCCTTTAAAACAAAAGAAGAAAGAAAGAAAGAAGAAAGAAAGAAAGAAAGAAAGAAAGAAAGAAAGAAAGAAAGAAAGAAAGAAAGAAAGAAAGAAAGAAAGAAAGAAATGTAAGGGTGTAATTCTTTTATTAAGCTTCATCAATAATTATTTTTCTTTCCCATTTTTACATGCACAAACCCCTGAGATTTTTCCAAAATCTCCAATAATATTGTAGAGCATGTCAAAATGCTACTAGTTTATGTCTGGAACTAAACATAGGGGTGGGTGCTTGGAAATCTAAGGATGTTAAGCTATAAAAAAATTTAAAAAACTCAAAACACATTGATTTTTAACACAAAAAGTTATTGTATTATTGTAAAGAAATTATCTCTGGGCTCATTAGTTTAATAGAAATAAAACAAGTAAATTAATAAGGTGGTAAATCAAAAAGATAAATAATAACGCATGTATAGATATTAATACATATTTATAAATTCCAACTGGATGATGAATTATGTCTAAGAATGGATGAGTAAAAGGCCATTTATTGTTTAGATTGGTTATTCATAACATTTAAAATTATGTCAATTAAAGCCTCATAGAAAATATCTATGTCTTTGTTCTGACTCGGTGATACCTGAGAAGAGCATCATTCACTATTGAAAAAAAATGAAAAGTTTTGGTGGTTTCAGTTTCCCTTGAATTAAACATTATATTTAATTTGGCTTTTAAAAACATTTTTAACCCCCAGGAACTACTCAAGTGCCTGATACAAGGTCTAATGACACAACAAATGCCTGAATAACTGCTGGATGAATACATGAAATCAAATACCTTTAACTTTTTAATTGAAAGTTATTTTATGCCTAAAATATGCTCTAAAATAATTTAATCACCATCAGTAATCAAGCTTTTATGGAACTTGGAACAATATGGAATAAAAACAACTTTTAAAAAGAAATTACCTACTTGCCTGATAAGGTTAATGGAGCATAAGTTTTCAAAGTAAAAATTCAAGAATGCTGAATCAACCTATTATTCTACACAAATTACCTTTTTATTGTTCTTGTGAAATAAATACAGTAATAATATTGATAATAAAGGATACTGTTAATCAGTTATATTCTATATTTTGTCTATATTTTCATATACCTAGATAATTTGAATGCAAGAGGACTATTTTACTTTCCATTTGCAATGATTAGCTTTTTATAAATAGCCAGTGAAAGAGATTTAATATGGTGGGCATTAAGAGAGAGGAGATTGTTAAATCTTCAGCTTATAAATTGCTAATCCCTTTTATGGAAGATTCAGCACAATTTTTATCAGAAGTTTTCACAGAATTAAATCATAGGGGCAAGATTTTTATTATCTCCTCTTCAATATTCAAAATATAGAAATGATTTATAAACTTTATTGCAGACACTTTGACCACATTTAAAAAAATCTTTCTAAAAGGTGAATCAGTTGACTGATAATAATGAGCTTTTCTATAAGGAATATATTTTAAATTAGGGCTTAAATTTATCTACAGTGTAGCTTTTGTATAGAAATGCAAATTTATAGATTTCTTAAATCTC